>JXTC01000907.1:33755-51260 GCA_002914845.1 Trema orientale
AATGAGCATGTTTTCATGAAACTGGTATTAATGACTTCTAGATGCCTAATATGAAATTAGAACATGTTTATTATTGGCTTTCTTAATTATGTGAGGAGCTAGATGTTACAGTTACATGGAGAGAAAAGAGAAGAAAATTATCACATTTGGTCTAAAAGTGATACTTAATGACTAAGAAATGGCATAACTTAAGTTCTAAGGGGTATTTTAGGCATTTTGCACCTTACTTTCCATGTGTCCAGCTCTAAAATATCCTTAGCATAGTCACCACATTGTTGGTCAATCCCATACACTCAAGTGTAGGCTAAAATAGTGAAACCTAGCTTAGAAGGTGAAAACTAGTCATATTTTGACCTATAATCCCATATGGCCAATCTTATTATAATTTTGTGAAACCTAGCCCTATAACCAATCATTAAACATAAAAATAAGTCAGTTAGACTCCAATTAATAATGCAAACATAGTATAAATGTCTAATTATTAGAATGCTAAATCTAAGCTAGCTTAATATAATTAAACACAGTTCAGTACAATAACTGCCACCTCGTGCTTACCTAGAGCCAACAAATAAAATGCTATAAATGAGTCCTAAACATTGAATTAAAGCTATTTGACGTGTTAAACGCACAGTAAATTTAGCTCCGAAAAGCACGAAAAATGTATTTTACCGAAAAACTACTATTTGACCAAGTTATCAACAGATATGATTTTAATACATGTGCATATAGTATTACTATTCATGAATGTATTCTTTGTTCCTCTCACACACCAAGCTCTCTCTTTGAGGGTACTGAGCCTTTACACTGCATGGGAGCACGTCAACAAATATTAGTACAATAATACATATCGAAAGCATTTAACAATCAGCTTAAGCAATTTACCATGAAATTGACGCTAGTTTCATGATATATGTATTATACAATATGAACATGTATATTATTGGCTTATTATGCATGTGAGAATCTTGGGCATCACATTATGCATATAAGAATCTCGGGCATCACATTTATATTGTGCTTGATATATAAACATGTTTGGAATTATGAAATTTTTATTGAGATTAGTAGTGGATTCTCCTATGTTTAGCTAGTCGTTGTATGTTAGGGGCATGATATAGCTTATACATTGATTTTATGTCTTGATTTTCCAAATGTTCTTTGATATTGTTCTTGAATTTATTTATGCTATTCCATGCTTAATCCTTCTCAATTAATTGGCCATTAGCTAGATGAATTAGTTTCTAGAATTTAGCACACGAGAGAGGGAATTTTAGATACGACCTTATGATAGTATAACCTAGGAGAATATAGAGTTTGAGAGGGCCTATAACTCCTTTGAAGCTATAATTGAGAAATATTGAACATAATGAATTTCTAGTTTCTAGATTCAGAATAGAGATATTAGAATCGGGAATTAGGAGTGATTTAACTAGATACTCGAGAGAGGAAGTAGAAATACCCTTTAGTTCTTAGCTTGAAAACTAGGAATAATTGATTAGAATGTAATTGGTAATCAAAAGACATTGTTAATGGTTAAGTAAACTCAATTCTCTATTATATTTGTACATAGAGTTTTCATATTTTATGTATTTATATTTATATTTCAATTTATTCAATTATAAATTCACTTAGTTTGACTAGCTCGATAAAGTTAGGTCATGATAATTCTGGTACATAATAGTAGTTTAAATACCTAATTCCTCGTGGGATAGATAACTCTATACTTATCACTTTATTACTTGTGTATGACCTGTGCACTTGTAGTTATTTTATTTATATGCATTTCACAGAAGAACCAGAGTCATAAACAACCCAATATAGGTGAGATTGGCATCAGATTCTAAACAGTCTATGGTTAGGTGTAATAGAATCAAAGTCAAGACTATTGTAAAGGATAGGTTGTGTCTAAGAAGAATTCACTCCGTTTGTACAAAGGTTGGTCGAGCCCATAATCTTTATCCGATAGTGGAAAACTCGAAGCAAGTTGCCAATGGCCGGAGACATAGGCAAACCTCGTATTTATAGAACCTTGTAAAAATAGTATTTGCACTTTCTCTATCCCTATCGCTTATTTATTTACTTTGTATTTCTTTTTGTTCATTTGCTATTTTTATTTATTCTATTCATAGCTTGCATATTTTAATTGCTTGCGACGTAGTTCAACCCCCACTGGGGTTAGCTAATCTTGAGATAAAAGGAATAAGATTATTATTTGACCATAGATTTATTATTTAGTGGTGACGAATAATCCTTTGACGGAGTTTTTTTATTATTGTTTTCTTTCTTTAATTATTTGCACTTTATTATTCTTTTCTTTCATGTTTTATTACATTTATTTTATAATTTTAATAATCATATGAAAATATAAATAGATTAATAGCTTATTGATTTGGACTTAATTTTTGTGAGATATCGACCTTTACTTACTACTATACTGGATAAAAATTTCATAAAAGTACTGCAAGGAATAAATTTGGTATTTAACAATGTGAAAAATTTTGGCACTATTGCTAGGGAATTTAGTTTGTAATTAACTTGTTATTAGTTCGATTTCATTTACTGTAATACTACAGTAAATCTGGATTGAGAAATTGTTAATTTACAGCTTTGTCTTATAAGGTCAAAGCATAAGATTCTGTCAATTTTCTTTTTCTTTCTTACTGTTAATAATGAAACTAAAGAATTTTTTCTTATTGAAAAATTCAATTTTTAATTCATAATTGATATAACTCTCGAAATAAAATTTAAGTTCTTATACTCTATAAAAATAAAACACACTCAATCTTGGTCCAAAAGTAAATACTTATTTAAATTAAAACATAAAGTTGTTTAAAACATTCGATTACCATTTGGGATCCTACCACGACCAGTCAACCTCCATTAGGATTTACGGCTCATCTGGAAAATTTAAATGAATAGAATAAGCTTACGCTCAGTAAGCGAGTTTCATACACACAATGAATGACATGTTATATGAATAGTGCACTTTTAGAACCATAACTATGTAACCCTTTCTTAAAAATATTTTTAGTTCATAAATATTGTCATTTTATAAAACTTTCATATTTGAGCACATCATAGTGCAATGCCAAGTCTATCAAAAGTGATAGACCATAAACGTAGTATCATGATAAGCATATGTGACCTTATAGCTATTCATATCCTATATAGCTTTCGTACTACAGTGACTAGCATCGTAGTTTAAACTTCCATTCTTAACATGATGATTGTAGGTCATTCAATTGGGTGCCCATACTTATTTTAAGAACTTAAAAAGAAAATATTCTTCCTTGAAACATTATTTTGGATACATAGTACCTTTAAAATCATTAGTTAAAATCACAATTTTTTTTTACACATTTCATTTAATGCTTGTACATACTCATGATTTATATTTTATTTTTATACTAAAATATAAATATATCAAAAGAAAAAGAAAAGAAGAAATATGATTGCAAAGGACTGTATATCCAGAAGAAAGACAAAGAGAATCTAGAAGAACAAAAGTAGGATCTACTAAACAGAAAGACTGGATGGCCAATTGTAGAGATCACCACTCCTATAAATAGGGAAGTAAACAAGAGGAAAAGGCACGGTCCCGGAAGAGAGAGAAAAGATGAAATAGAGAAAGAAAATTAGAAGAGAAACTCTCTGAGATGTGAAATGAAGAGTGAATAAAGGAGTTATAAGAAACGAAGTTAAAAGAGAAACAGAGAGAGGAAACTTATGAATGAAAAAAAAAAATGCATGAGAAGAAGAATAAAAGGATATTAAAACTCGAGAAAGCTAAAGTCCATTGTTTAAAGGAGCTATCAATTTGAGTCTTTAGTCGTACGACTATATTCTTCTCATCCATTGTCCTGATTTTATCCCATTGCTTAGTTCTCATTGTTGTCATTACTCTCTAGGCCACTATATGTATGTCTTTCTAGTGCTTTACTTAAATTTTATGAGTTCAAAATTTTCCTCTAGAATCTTCATATAAAGATTAATGCCGCAATATTGATTATAAATGGATAAATAAGGTAAATTTAATTCAAATAGCAACATGATCTTTTATATACACCGAGACAAAAGTCATGAATATATATATTTATATACAAATATATATATATATAAGTTGTCAATCCGGAGGTTTTTTTTTTTCACCTATGTATAGATATTTTTTTTTGGCCTTTGGATTATCATCTAACAGTAATCCAACAACAATAATGTTGTACATGAAAAGATATGCATCATTAATATTATTTCTCTCTCTTATTTTTTAATATAAAAAAATATGCACGCTAAATTTTAATTGGCCAAAATGATACTATGTATAGGTAAAAAAAAATACCTACTGGATTGGTGCCTATATATATAATGTAAACTTGTATCTATACAGATATAATTTGTTATGAATAAGTGATTGGACAAATATGAATTGATGACTAATGTTGAGTCATGCTTTGCAGCATAAATCATCTCTCAGATGTTGAAGTTAACAAACATATGATAAAGAACTAATAATCTACTTGAGTGTGTAGCAAATTAAATTGAAAAGATCACAAGATATTCAAAATAGATTATGGAAAAGAGCTTGAAGATAAAGTTCAAGATTACAAGACCTAGACTAGCAAGGGTACAACTTAGTTTTTGTACTTGAATATTTGTTCACACATAATATGATCTTAATGGCTCAAATTTTTCATATAATTGGAAGTTTTTAAAAGCTAAACAGTCAAAACTATCCATTTCTAATTAAATTATAAAATTCAATTTATACAAGCTTTTAAATTGATTTATGAATTTCTATAGTCTCTATATTTTATATTAAATCAATTTATAAAGTCACATCTTGGAAATAATTGAAAAAGACTTGAAATAAAATTGACAAACTGCTCTCGGATAGAATCGGCAGACTGGCGGCCAGAATCGGTTGACCAATTCCTCTGTAATTTTTTAATAGTTTTTCCAATTTGGCCGTTACAACCGCACTTTCAACTGCTTGTATTTTTGGTCAACCGAAAATGACTTTTCAGTCTGCCGAAAATGACAGATTATTTATCAAACGGTCTAAAACGGCTAGTTTTTATTCTAGTCTTTAAATATAAGTCTTTTTAACACTTGAAACAACTTTTGAACATTCTTACATTACTTTATACACAGTTTCAAATTGTTCAAATCATCTTTCGTGAATTAAACTTTCAAATTCACTTTTTCACAAAAATCAATTGAGCCAAAATTGATTATATTTTGTGTTTTCATTTATTCTCTCTAGGCTTACCTTGTATAATCTTTTTCATTAGAGAGATTCCAATTGAGTGTACTAACAAATAAAAATCAAATTGTATTTGTGAAGTGAGGTTGACACTGGATTCATAAACAACCCGGTTTAGGTAAGATTGGCACGGGAGTCTAAATAATCCGTGTTAGGCGTAATAGAGCTGGATTGAAGACTATTGTAAAGGCGTGAGTGTGCCTAAAGAAACAGCACTCTTTGTGTAAAAAAGGACGGTCAAGCCCACTCTCTTGATCCGATAGTTGATAGCTCAAATCGGGTTGCCAAGAGTCGGGGACTTAAACAAACTATCGTGTTTGTTGAACCTCGTAAAAATAGTGGTTGCATCTCTCTTATTTACTTATGTTGTGTATGCAATTTATCTATTTTTACTTTTTATTTCTTTTACTTGTTATATTTACGTGATTATCAAGAAAAATTGGCAAAAATTTTTAAAAAAAGGTTTTAACCCCCCCTCCTCTTGGGCTAGCTAGCCTTGGACTTATAATTGGTATCAGAGCTTGGTGCTCATTTTTAAAACTTTTGAGATGGCTAGCCCAACAAATTTTTTCTTTCAATACGAGAGGTTGTCTCCATCCAAACCACCATTTTTCAATGGTAGTGATTTTAACTATTGGAGAAGTCGTATGGATACTTATCTAAGGTCCATTGATTTTGACTTATCGTATATTGTCACTAAAGGATCTTTGAAAATAACTAAAGTGATTGATGGTAGAGAAGTTGAAAAACGCATAGAAGAATATGATGAAAAAGATAAAACAAACTTCACCAAAAATAGTAGAGTTAGAAATATTCTTATGTGTGGCTTAGACAGGAATATTTATAATAATGTTGAGAAAGTTAGAGATGCTCATGAATTATGGAACATGCTAGAAGTCTCTTATCAAGGAACTAGCTCTATGAAAGAAACTAGAATCAATATTTTTACTAGAAACTATGAGTTGTTCAAAATGAAAAAAGATGAATTTATTTCACAAATATTTACTAAATTCACAATTATTATTAACTCTCTTAGTGCTCTAGGAAAAATATTTCCAAATAGTGAGTTGGTGAACAAAATTCTTGAAGTCTTCCTCGAGCATATAGAAGTAAGGTGCTGGCCATTTAAGAAGCTAAGGATCTTAGCAAACTTCCTCTTGAAGAACTTATGGGTTCTCTCATGACCCATTAAATTCTTATGAAGGAAACAAATGAAGAAGAATGAGAGGAGAAGAAAAAGAAAGGAATAGCACCCAAAGCCGCCATGCAAGAAAACATTGAGGAAGAAGAAAAATTTATGGATGGTGAACTTGAAGACATTGCCCTACTTATCAAAACATACAAGACGTACCTAAACTTCAAAAAGAAGAACTTCAAGAAGAACACCAAAGGCAATGACTTCCGAGAAAAGAAAATGAAGGATGACCAAATCACTTGTTTTGAATGCAAGAAACTGGGTCACATAAAGAATGAATGCCCATTGGGAAGAAAGATGAAGAAGAAGGCAATGAAAGCCACATGGGATGATAGTGAAGAAGAAGAATCCAAAGGAGAAGAATAAGAAGAAATTACCAACATGTGCTTCATGATAATAGAAAATGAGATAAGCTCACTTGAACCTAAAATTGATTTTCATAATAGTGATACAAGTAGTGAGTTTAGTGAAAATGATAGTGATTTTAATTTTTCATATGAGAACTTATTAAGTAATTTCAATGATTTACACAAAAACTATGAAGAACAATGCTCTTAAAAAGGAAATTCTTAGTTTGTCTAAATTGGTTGAATGCTTTACAAACGAAAAAGAAGTGAAATCATTTTGTAGTAGTTGTGATATTTTGTCAAAAAAAAATACTTCCTTAAATAATAAAGTGTTAGACACCAAAATTGTTCAAAAATTTTGACATAATGCTTGGTGGACAAAAATGCATTTTTGACAAAGGAGGTTTGGGTATAAATATTCTATAAAACAAAAATACCTCAAAAACTACTTTATGAAAGCTAGTACTAGTGACACCAAACACACTTGCACTTATTGCAATCAAAATGGACATACTAGTTTTTCATGCTTTGTGAAGAAGAATACATATTTTGGTGGAAAACTAGCTTGGGTACCAAAAGAATCTAGAACTAATACTCAATGACCAAAATTAGTATGAGTACCAAAAATCAAAGTTTGATTCTTACTTGTAGGTACAGAAGAAGAAGAAATTTTAGTTCTTGGATATTGATTGCTCCAAACACATGACCGGTGACTATTCCTTGCTCTCATCATTTACAAAAAGGAATGCAGGATATGTCACTTTCGGAGACAATGCTAACGGCAAAATTTTGGGTATAGGTAACATTGGCTCTACTTCATCTCCCATTATTGAAAATGTTTTACTTGTTGATAGCCTTAAATATAATTTGCTTCATATTAGTCAACTTTGTGACAAGGGTTATCGAGTGATTTTTTGAACCTTCCAAATACTTGATTGAGGATACTTGTTCAAAAGAAATTATTTTTGAAGGTGAAAGAAAAGACAATGTTTATACTATTGATATTGAAAAATATTTTAGCTAAGATAAGTGTTTTTCGGTTTTAAAAGATGACTCTTGGCTTTGGCATAGAAGACTTGGACATGCTAGCATGAATACTATTTCTAAACTTTCTAAGAAAAATCTTGTTATTGGTTTACCTAGTTTACTCTTTGAAAAAGACAAGATTTGTGATGCATGTCAATTTGAAAAACAAGTGAAAAGTTCTTTTAAACCCATAAATATCATTACTACTTTTAGACCTTTGCAACTACTTCACATGGATTTATTTGGACCATCAAGAGTAGCTAGTCTTGGTGGAAAACACTATGCTTTCGTGATAGTAGATAATTTTTCAAGATTAACTTGAGTTCTATTCATTGCTCATAAAAATGATTTTTTAACTTTTATAAGAAAGTACAAAATAAAAAGGCTACACCATCACATCTATTAGAAGTGATCATGGTGGTGAGTTTAAAAATGATGAAATGGATGCATTTTGCTATAAAAATAGTTTTGATCATAACTTCTCCGCTCCTAGAACTCTACAACAAAATGGAGTTGTAGAAAGAAAGAATAGAATCCTATAAGAAATGGTACGAAGCATGCTAAATGAAAATGGTTTGCCAAAATATTTTTGGGCCGAAGCAGTGAATACCGCTTGTCATATTATGAATAGAGTTATGATAAGGCCAATATTGAACAAGACACCTTATGAGCTTTGAAAAGGCAGAAAACCCAACATTGGCTATTTTAAAGTTTTTGGTTGCAAATGTTTTAATTTGAATACTAAAGATAACTTGAGAAAATTTGATTCAAAATCTGATGTTGGTATTTTTCTTGGATATTTTACTACTAGTAAAGCTTATAGAGTTTTCAACAAAAGAATACTGGTAGTAGAAGAATCTATGCATGTTATTTTTGATGAATCTAATGCTCTCTATGAGGAGAGAAAATTGGATGATGATGATATTATAGTTTCAGTACTAAGTTTGAATGAGCGAAATGCAAATAAGAAGTCAAATGAAGAGAAAGGCACTCAACTACAACAACAAGATCCTAAGGAAGAAAAGGAAAGCGACAATGGTAACACTCTTAGTCTTCCTTAAGATTTAAAATTCAAATATGCTCATCCTAAAGACCAAATTCTAGGTGACCCTTTACAAGGAGTCAAGACTAGAACATCACTTAGAAATATTTGTAATAACATGGCTTTTATCTCTCAAATTAAACCAAAAAATTTTAAAGATACCGAAAATAATGAATCATGGATTTTAGCTATGCAAGAAGAACTAAATCAATTTGAAAGAAGTGATGTGTGGGAATTAGTTCCCAGATCGAAGGACCAATCGGTTATTGGGACTAAATGGGTCTTTAGAAATAAAGTAGATAAGCATGGGGTTGTTGGGATATTTGTCCTAAAAAGCATATTTTCAATTATACCCTTTGAGTATAAACAACTTTCTCTTATATGCAATTATGATATTTGCTAGATTAAACTATCTTAGTTGTATAGTTTATTTATCTGAAAAAGATTCCATGACTTTGTTTGTGTATAAAGAAACAAACATGATTAAGTGTTAATTATGGGAAGACTTGTTTCTTTATCTAAATCTAAATGAATTAGTTCACAATCTATAAATAAAGATAGAATACTTTATTTACTATAGGTTGTAGTATTTGTCTATCTCAACGGGAATGATGTGTCTCAAATCATTGAAGTATATGACTTCTGATAGAAACACCAGTACAACATAAATAATTTATGTGTATTGAACTGGACCAGGCAATATAAAGAATTGGAGTGCCGTAACTCAATTCTTATATTACCACAAACTAGCTCTTAGTATATAGATCTTAATCCTTGATATTTGATTGGACTTGCTTTCATAGATTGTAGCCTTTTGATTTGTTAAAAGACTAACCTCTATGAAATTTGAGGTGAACTCTGGCATATTGGAGGTTATAGTTTATGAATTGATGAGAACACCAAATAGTTAAGGACACTATACATTAATGCCACTTTAGGTTCTTTCAAGATTCATGGAATAATTAAATCTAAGATCTTAGTATTCACTTTGTGAATTGGTTGATAATTTTGTCTAAATGGCCATTGAGAACAAAATTATCGACAACATCATTCCTTGATAGAAAGATGGTAACTTAAAGGTAAATAGGTGTTGGAGGGGTATTACGGTAATTTCACCTATCCAACTATGGCATTGTATAGGGATTCTATGTGTGGTATAGAATATGCTAGATGGATCAATTAATCAAGACTAGTTGATTAAATCTCTTTAAAAGGCATGACATTTAATCTAAGAGTGCAGTATTGGACCTTTAGTGGAGTATCCCCTTTACTAATAATATTTATATAAATACCATAATAAGAGTTATTATGTATTTATCATATTATTGGAGCTTAGATTATTTGGATCCATTAGGTCCCTTATCTAACTCAATAAAGCTCATTAATTGGTTGATGGTATTCGTGAAATTAGTTTCATGAAACTGTGTAAAATAATGATTCTACACAGAAGTTGGTATTTTTATAAATAAGTTTCATGGGTTGGACATATTTATAAAAATACACCTAAAGCCCAAATTGGAGAACAAGCCCAATCCTAGTTGGACTAGGGTTAGCAGTTTTTGGCCTCATATATATAAGATACATGAGAGAAAAAACTGCACAGTAACACATATTGTGCTACACGCCTAAGGCATTGAGAGAGAGAGAGATTTCGGCCACCCTAGGCTGAGTAAGAGAGAAAAAGTTTCCTACCATCTCACGGTCTCATCTCACGTCCCAGTGTTCCAAAAGATCAAGAAGGTGTTCTTGATCGTTCTCCAACGGAGAATTCAACTTGGTGCCTACTCACCTCATCAACCAAGAGCAAGAGGATAGGCAAGAAGATCTAGGGTTGGAGGTTTAATCACCATCTACAAGGAGATTGAGCAGGAACATGCTACAAAAGATAAACCCTAATCCCATCTCTAGGGTTTGTGCATCTAGATTTGATTTATGTTATACATCATCCTGTATATGATATATGCATATAATATGGTTATGAAAATTATTTTCATGTAAAAATTTTAAAAACTAAATCCGTTAATTATTCCGCTGCGTTCATGATGTGATCATGTGTTTTCCATAGTTTGCATGCATGTATGGTTTTTGTCCTAAGTGTTAGGCAATTCCAGCAGGGGTGATTATGAGAAACAAAGCCAGATTAGTAGCTCAAGGTTTCAATCAAGAAGAAGGTATGGATTATGAAGAAACTTTCGCACTCATAGTAAGATTAGAGTCCATAAGAATGCTCTTAGCTTTTACTTGTCGTAAAGACTTCATTCTACATCAAATGGATGTTAATGTATTTTTAAATGGATAAATTTTAGAAGAAGTCTATGTAGCCCAACCCCCCAGTTTTCAAAATCACAAGTATCCGGATCATGTTTTCAAATTGAAAAAGGCTCTTTATGACTTAAATTAAGCTCCTAGAGCTTGATATGATAGATTGAGTAAATTTTTGATTTCAAATAGTTTCACTATGGGAAAAGCGGATACTACTCTTTTCATAAAAAGAAGAAGGGAAAAAATGATTTTAGTTCAAATTTATGTTGACGATATTATATTCGGTGCTACTAATGTTTCTCTTTGTGAAGAATTCTCTAAATATATGCATGATGAGTTTGAAATGAGCATGATGGGAGAACTCAATTTCTTCCTTGGACTTCAAATAAAATAAAGCAAAGAAAGTATTTTCATAAATCAATCCAAGTACATCAAGGATATACTCAAGAAGTTTGATATAGAGAATTCTAAATCAATGAGAACACCAATGAGCTTTATAATCAAACCTGACAAAGACGAGAATGGTAAAGTAGTGGATATCACTGAATATCGAGGTATAATTGGCTCACTTCTTTACTTAACAGCTAGTAGACCGGATATAATGTTTAGTATTTGTCTATACGCTAGATTTCAATCCAATCCTAAGGAATCACATCTTAGTGCAGTAAAACGTATATTAAAATATTTGCATGGCACTATGAATCTAGGATAGTGGTATCCAAAAGGCACACTTTAACATTACAAGTTTTTCAGATGCGGATTGTGCCGGTTATCAAACTGACCGCAAGAGCACTAGTGGTACTTATCATTTTCTTGGTTATTTACTTGTGACATGGTTTAGCAAGAAACAAAATTCTGTTGCTCTTTCTACTACTGAAGCTAAATATATCTCTGCTGGTAGTTGTTGTGCTCAAATTCTTTGGATGAAACAAACTCTAATGGATTTTGGAATGCATTATGAATATGTACCTATTAAATGTGATAACACTAGTGCTATCAATTTATCCAAAAATCCAATTTTGCATTCATGTATTAAACACATTGATATTAGACATCATTTTCTTCGTGATTGTATGCAAAAAAGTGATATTGTTCTTGAGTTTGTATGCACGGAAAAATAACTAGCTGATATCTTTACTAAACCTCTCAACAAGGATCGTTTTTGTATGATTCGTAGAGAACTTGGCATGATTGATCATAATGAGCTTCATTGATGTTTTTCTATGTTTAATAGTTGTTTGTTTTGTCTTGAATGCGTGTTAAATTGCCTATTTGTTGATGTTTTTAATGTTAAATTACTCAATTTCGTCATTTTAAAACTATTTTATCAAAAAAATTGCCGAAATAGAGTTTTCAGCAGACCGAAATCCTAGAAAGAACAGTTTCCTCTGGAAGAATCGACAGACCGAAATTGAGTTTTCGGTCTACCGAAATGCGCAGACCCGCGTGTATTTAAGACTTTTTGACATTTTTCTCTCCACTTTTCTTACTTTCTCTCAACCGAAACTCTCTCTTTCTCACCCTAATATCCTCTCTTCTCATTTCCACTCAATTTTCTCACAAATTTTCTCAATTTTCACTCAATCAGAGTTGATTTCATCGCTTTTCTACTCTTGATCCTTGGTTTTCACACTATTTTGTATCTAAATCAGTTTTCTCTCTCCATCAAACCCTAGAATCCAAATTTCTCTTGTCTTTGAGTCTTTTTCTGTCATCTCTTGATTCAAATGGCTCCTAGAAGAGAAAATCCAAGACATAACGGGAAGGAAATCCGTCCTGAGGAACAAGAACAATGAACCAAAGCGAGGCTTGACATACCTATCTTTGAATCCCCTGCTCTTATGACCAGGTATAAAGAAATCTTTTCCAAAAAGAGTATTATCTGGGGTAGAACTTTCAACTTTCGGGATTTATCATATGTCAAATTTTCTGATTTTGTTGAAAAAATGGGATGGACTGACGTTTGCTCCATTAGGGAGACTGGATATCCTAGGCTAGTTAGAGGTTTCTATGCATGTGCCAATATTTCCAGAAGACAACATGCAATCTATGGTTCCCTCAAGGGCGTTGATTTTGAGGTTATTGAACAATTTCTAGCCGATATCCTCAATATTCTTATGGGTGGTTACAAATTTCCCACTACAAATACTTGGCCTATGATAGAGGATTTTGAACCCCAGCAAGCCCTGCTTCGTATCTGATCACCTGACAGTTTCTAATTCAAGTCTCGTGTCACAGATCTTACTCTAGAGGCTAGGATTCTGTTTCAGTTTGTGAGCTCACATTATGATCCCTAGAGCTGGTCATAGGGATGCACCTATCTTTTGTGATATCTATTTTGTTGATTCCATTTTTGTTGGAAAAAGAATAGATTTACCATTCTTTATTCTTCATAAGATGATCAATGCTATAGAGAATAGGCGATCTTCTCTTCCATATAGTTTTCTTCTCACCCGCATCTTCCAACACTTTAACATCCGGAACATCGATGAGGCTGAATGCAAACCATAGACTATTGATGTTGAGATCAACAACAAAACCTTTAGTCTTATGGGATTCACATTTATCAACAATGAATGGGTGGCCAAGGGTAGACAAGCACATGGTCAAGGAACAGGCACTCAACAAGAAGCCGGAGGTACTGGTGCTAGAGTTGTTGAAGGCGCTCCTGAGAAGGCTCATGCTGAGGAGGTTCCTGCTCCACTAGAAGGCGCTCCTACTCCCTCTTTCGACTTTGCTGAGGCCTTCAACAACCTCTCCGAACGCCTCAACACCATCCAACTTAACATTCAGCACTTACATGACACTAAACTGGAGCACTACCAGATTCTATCAGCTGATGTCAACTCCGTCCACCAAATGTCCAAAAGCCAATTTCAGATCATTCAAGATCAGCAGGACGAGATAATGCGATTGATGCAGTCGTTCTTTGGGCGCTTCCCTCCTCCATAGTTATCTTCTTTTATTTTCTTTACTTTGTGGTTTATTGGTTATTTCTTGTATGAACTCTTTGTTTATGACTGCTTGTATGGACTCCTTATTTGCCTTTTTAATGGATATTATGTATGCACTCCTTATTTACTTTTTGATGATATCAAAAAGGAGAGAATATGTATGATTTAAATCCTTTCTTAACTGGTATCCATGAGCATTTTTTTAATAAATTTTTTTTAATTGGTATCCATGAGTATTTTCAACAAGTGGTATAAACTATGCATCATATTCAAAATATGCACATTTTACAAGTTTAAGGGGGAGTTGTTACTCTCTAAAATTAAGCATATTTTGAGGGAGAGCCTTCAGAGTTAGTAAGGACGTTTTATCTTTACTTATTTTATATTCCTTACTTTCTTTTAAGTCAAATGTTTGTTATCATTAAAAAGGGGGAGATTGTTAAGTCATGCTTTGTAGCATAAATCATCTCTCAGATTTTGAAGTTAACAAACATATAATTAAGAACTAATAATCTACTTGAGTGTGTAGCAAGTTAAATTGAAAAGATCACAAGACATTCAAGATGGATTATGGAAACGAGCTTGAAGACAAAGTTCAAGATTACAAGACCTAGACTAGCAAGGGTATACATTTAGTTCTTGTACTTGAATATTTGTTCACACATAATATGATCAAATTTTTCATATAATTAGAAGTTTTAAAAAGCTAAACTGTCAAAACTATCCATTTCCAATTAAATCATAAAATTTATTTTATACAAGCTTTTAAATTGATTTATGAATTTCTATAGTCTCTATATTTTATATTAAATCAATTTATAAAGTCACATCTTGAAAATAATTGAAAAAGACTTGAAATAATATTGAAAAACTACTCTCGGACAGAATCGGCAGACCGGCGGTCAGAATCGATCAACTGATTCCTCAACAATTTTTTAACAGTTTTTCAAATTTGACCGTTACAACCGCACTTTTAACGGCTAGTATTTTCTGCCGAAAATGACAGATTGTCTGTCAAACAGTCTAAAATGGCTAGTTTTCATTCTAGTCTTTAAATTGAAGTCTTTTTAATACTTGAAATAACTTTTGAACATTCTTACGTTGCTTTATCCACACTTTCAAGTTGTTCAAATCATCTTTTGTGAATCAAACTTTCAAATTCACTTTTTCATAAAAGTCAATTGAGCCAAAGTTGATCATATCTTGTGTTTTCATTTATTCTCTCTAGGCTTACCTTGTGTAATCCTTTTCATTAGAGAGATTCCAGTTGAGTATACCAACAAACAAAAACTAAATTCTATTTATGAGATGAGGTTGACACCGGATTCATAAACAATCCGGTCTAGGTGAGATTGACACCGGAGTCTAAACAACCCGTGTTAGGCATAATAGAGCTAGATTTAAGACTATTGTAAAGGCGTGAGTGTGCCTAAGGAGAAAGTACTCTTTGTGTAAAAAGGGACGGTCAAGCCCATTCTCTTGATCCGATAGTGGATAGCTCGAAGCAGGTTGCCAAGAGCCGGGGACGTAGATAAAACCGTCATATTTGTTGAATCTCGTAAAAATAGTGTTTGCATCTCTCTATCCCTATCTCTTTTATTTACTTATCTTGTGCATGCATTTTTTCTATTTTTACTTGTTATTTCTTTTACTTGTTACATTTATGTTATTATCAAGAAAAGTTTTCAAAAGTTTTTAAAACCCAATTCACCCCTCCCCCCTTCTTGGGTTAGCTAGCCTTGAACTTACAACTAAAGCACTCTCTGGAGAATATATCAATTTAATGTCAAAGATAATATCCAAAACAACATAAATATACTAATAATATTAATCAAAATGGTTGAATAAATAAAGACCTCAGCTAGACCAAATCCCTCCTACCCTTGCTAGACTGGAACTGTGCTTCCCATAGCTAAATCGAAGTCATCTGCCTTTGCTAAACTGGAGCTATTATACCTTTGCTAGATTCGATTTGTTATACCTTGATTAGATTAGAATGTGAATAAGTTAGAAAAACTGAAGTGATGCACCCTTTGGCTAGGCCAAGGAAGAAAGAGTATTGTTCATAATACATACACAATGAGATCTTTTAACTATACTAAATAACTTGTTAATATTATTTATGGCCCCACTCTTTTGAATTCATCCTACTTTATGGTTATTGCAGTCATATTAATTCATGATGCCGAGCTGCAATAGTCATAGCAATTCCATGTGCATCTATAAATACTTAATCAATAAAATGATCCCATGATTGTTCTCATAATTGCACATGCTACGAAGCATCATTTAGCCTTTCGTATGATTGCATTAATATTAGTCTTTTTTTTAATCATTAGATAAGGACAGGGTTGCTCTGTTTTACAGTAATATGAATACCCTTATTTATATTTTACGGACCAGTGCTTTATTATTTAGACTAGTGCCTATTCTCTAATAATAAATATGATCAAGAATTATGCCATGGTAATCATCCTTAACTATGTATCATCCATGACACCCATGATAATGGCATATGCATATTCCTCCTTAGACCCGGGAACACAGTCATAACTTTCTCCAGTGGTATTTCTAATAATTGCACGGATACCCATTGATATCTTATCATGGCCAAGAGAGCATCAACATTCATCTTGAAGTTACTTGCAGAAGTTGATTGCCAATAATGAATTCGTTGTACATATAAGCGATCTATAGTGTGTGTAGTTGGAGTACTCCTAATCGTGTGATACGAAAGCCCTCTATAGAATAGCACTCAGTGGCTTAAGCATGCTACCATAGATGTGTCGATTTTGTTCTTCCAAAATGCTCCGTAAAAATACAAGTTAATTGTTCCAATTCTGCATTTGACAAAACTTGAGAGAAGATTTTAGTTATATAATAACCACTTAGGCATTTCCTTCCTAAAACCTCTCTAATTTTTAAAGAATTGAAACTTTGTTAAATTGAGAACTTGAAATTTGCTGTCTAATTTCTTTCATCCCAAAGTATTTCATATCAAACAATCACCTTACCTCAAATCCATCTAATAATGTAAGGCACTCATTAACCTCGTAAAAGCGGAAAGTAGAGGAAAATTTAAACTTTCTATTTAGTTCTGAAAACACTTTCGTGATACATCCCCTTTTTACATTATAGAAATATTTACAACCTGTACAATACAAAACATCATTTTACTTCTTTTGAAAACTCCCACAGGGTCAACTATATACATATACGTATCAAAAACACATATAAGTTCTTGGGATGTCTTTCTTCTTCAAAACTGGCATATGAACCGCATTGGAGTGGAATAGCTCAGCCAACCTCATCTGACATCCTAATCATCTGCATCACAAGAACTAAATGAGCAATAGCCCAGTAAATGGAAATCCATGCATGCTTATAAACATTTTCCACATGAAACTCATTTAGTCTTT
>JXTC01000909.1:0-50999 GCA_002914845.1 Trema orientale
TAAAGTACTCAACTGCAACACAAGAATTACGTGCTATGTGGGTGTCTATTATGTTCATTTCTTTTATGCTTTGCAATATAGTTATAAGCATGATCATTGGCATTTTGGTTTCAGTATACATACTTGGCATTTCTAATATGGCATTATCATATACATCATGAGGCCATGCAGGTTAGACAGAGAAGTCTAAGATAGGTAACAGGTTTCCAAAATGCCGTAGTAATATTATGCAAGGTTATGTTTACCACAGAAAAGTTAAGACCAGGTAACTTTAAGAAGGTTTTGTGTCACTGTTGCGGGAAAGCGGGATGAATACTTACAGTTCAGAGTGGCAACCCCAGGAGAGGGGCAAGGCTGACGGGATTAGTCAGAAGGTTTGCCACAATATTCCTCCTCCAAGTTATATAATAGATTACACTACAGTCTCGGGCCGCCTTATCTCTTGAGCTCGACGGGGTAACGATGGAATAAGGTTAGTAACGAGCCCCACTGTGGTGAGAGCCGGCCGGAGGAGAGCCCATGGGATAGTATCAGTTCAGAAAGCCCTGCAGGCGCAATGCCGAACCGAACAGTGTACACAAGACAGAGGGACCGAAGGGAAATTATTATACTAGTAGGCTTAAGCAAGCATGATTATGCATTTAATATATGTCTTTAAGCACCATTTCATCCATTACTTTACTTACTGAGCTGTAGCTCATTAAAGTCTTGTGTTGCAGGTAATGATTGACATGATTAGATGAGCTTGTGTGCTGGAGTAGAGGCCCAACCTTGGTATTGTACATATGGATATTTTGACCACATGTGGGGGCCTAGTTTGTGTATTTTGGAATGCTTTGTAGTCTCTCAGTAGAGTTATTTTTAGTTTGATTTCTCGATACTTATTTACAACCTTTTTTTTGTAATATACGTATGTACCGATCCACGTTATATTTGTAAATAATGCTATCTATCCATAGAGTTTTAAAGAAAACAAAAAGTTCAAATTAACCCGTATTTTTGGAAAAACTAATATAGGATTATTTTCTACAAGTAACGCCTCTTCAAAACAGAGAGTTAATAATTTCTACTAGCAATATGTGGATTGGGAGAGCGTTACAGCAGAACATCCAAATATGAGAGTATTTTTTTGTAATTATCCCATTTTCAAAAATTAGAAACTCCAATTTCATTTTTGAGCACTACAATTCACTAGGTTTCAATCAGAATCTCTTGAATAGAAATGAAAACTATAATTCTGAATCAATAAGAGTTCTCGCAACATCATAGAGATTATGAATTACACGTAGATTAGTTATTTTGTTTTATTTCTTTAAAAATGACACCACGAAACGAGAACTGTAATTTACTCCTATATTGTTTATCTATATTCTTATAACTCAAAAATTAAAAAGAAGAACAGAAATTATAAATCATACCTAACTTGGGCCCCAGGACCTTAGCCTCCTGCAAGTGTTGCTGTACCAATGAAAATCAAGCCGGCACCCACTGTCGTCCTAATTCAGTATCGCACATTGGACTTGGCCTACAATAAGTTTCTAGGACGCTAGGCGCAAAAGCACATTTGATAATCAAAGAGCCTTATATCCCAAAATATCAGTACCTCTTCTCTCTGCTTTGTCCATCTTTCAAACCAACAACGGGGTTTTGCATATAGGAATATCGACAGAGGGAGAGGAATATGGGTTATGGAGGGGAAAGATAAAGTAGAGAGACTGCTAGGACTCAGAATGAGAAAAAGATCAAAGGTTGAAAGCTTGAGAGGCGGCAGAGTGCAGGAGTGAGAAAAGAAAAGTGTAAATAGGGTTCCTACTTGCTATTGAAAAAAAAAAAACATTACACAACTTTTCCATAACAAATATTGCATATAGTTAGTTTTAGAGTAATGATAGGGATACCAAAATCTTGCACCAAACACTCATACTAAATGATGTGGCATGTATTTTAACCATTTTTTATTTTAGAGTGGGACCATACTGTTGAAAATTATAAAGCTGAAAGTGATGCCACATCACTAGTGTAATTTTCTGGTGTATAATTCTAGTGTCCCTATTATTACTCGCTAGTTTTAATAGCATACGGCAACATTTGCCTCGAGAAATATTGCAAGAGGTCTCTATCCAAATTTTTAAGCTAACATTTTTATTTTAAATATTGCAGAATGGAAAAAATTGACAAAAGGCAACAATTTTTTCGCTTGTGTTGTTAAATGGGTGTTGTCTATTCCTCATTTTGTAATAGTATATTTATATACCATGTGGAGAATATTATTATATATTGGTCCGAGGGTGTCAATATAATCTTAACATATCGCTTGCGGCCGATATATAAATCTATATATATATATCTGCATAGATCGCATTACAATTAATTTTTTGGCTTAATGTTTTGGCCTGAGGGTTCGTTAGTTTTATCTTAATAATCCCTTGTGGGTAATTTTGTTTTTTTTCTCATAGATTTAGTTGTTATTTATTTGCTGAATTATTAACTAATATACTGATGTAAGACAACAAACGAAAAACACGCTAAAGGCAAGTGCAAGGCACTCGAAGTAGCCGAACCAACAAGAAAACAAACACAACAGATAGGAAAGAAAAACAAAAAGAGGCTAAATGAAAATTGTTCTGACCAGTCACTACAACAAAAAAGGCCTTTCAAGGCGCTAATAAAGTGCCTTGAAAGGCCTTTCAGGGTGTCCCCAAAAGCGCTTTGGTTCTGGGTGCCGTAATAGACCTTGGCTGCCAAGGCGCTTATAAAGCGCTGTAGAAGACCTACTAAGGTACTTATAAAGCGCCGTGGAAGACCTACGGATACCAAAGCGCTTGACAGGTGCCGTGGTAGGTCTTCCACGGCGTTTTATAAGCGACTTAGTATCCAGGTATCTCTTGGATACTAAGGCGCTCAAAAAGTGCCTTGGTAGACCTACCAAGGCGCTTTCTGACTGCCGTAGTACATATTTCCAGGGAGTATTTTTAATATATTTGTCTATACCCCCTGGAATTTTATAAATAAAATCTAAATCCATTACATACACCAAATATTTCAAATAAAGTGGGGTATAAATATAAATTTACATACTAACATTAAATAAAAATTACAAACTTAACAATATAATATAGTCCATAATATAAAAATAAGTACATAATGAGTAAATCAACATAGTTGAACTACTTAATATAATAACTTGATCATGGTCATATCCATGTAGTCTATAAACTAAGTATATGCATTAGTTTTCTAAGCCAAACTAATATGATCATAAAAAACTATATAGTTTAAATGAACAACGTCTAGGAACTTCAAATGAGAAATTGCATTAGTTCTTCGACCCATTCTTCAAGAAGTCCATTGATATCACCTTTTGTGTAGAAATTTTGTCCATTAAACTACAAATTCAAACACCTTATTTGTTAGAAAATGATCAATCAATCTCTAAACTAGAAGAGAACTAATAAAATATACAAGTTGCATACCATTGTAGTAAATGATTTATCATTGGCTTGTTCAATGATTTCTTTTATAAATTTATATATGTAGAATCTGCATTCAACACTTGCCAGTTGTCTTGGGCACTATATATAAGATTCGAAAAAATAAGTAGTTTTAATTAATCTTCTACCCAACAAGTGTTATTTATTTAAGTTTAGTACCTTTATTGGTTTATAAACCGGACCATTTGGTCTTCTTTTTTTCTCTTTTTCTGTATTATATATGTTGAATGCACTTTGAATTGGAAATGAATTACAAAAAAATAAAAGATTAGCAACCATAATTAAAATACCTTAAAAAACTTAACTATAACAAAATAATTATTAGAGAACTTACTTGATCATTGTTAAATCAATTTCCTCACGGAGAGGTAATCATAGAGGATCTAAAAACTATACATAATCTTTGAGAGGATAAATCACAAGCAACAACTAATGTTCCGTATTCATAAAATTGATAATAAAGATTATCCATATATAATCTATTCGCCAGCATTCATTCTTTATCAATTCTAAGAACATTTTGGGGGAAAAAAAAACTTAAACAAATTTTTGTTTGTAAAGAAGACCTTATATTGAACAACTAACATAACAAACTAGATTATACTTATTTTTGACATAGTATCCTTTATTTCAAATAAGTAGCCAATCATATAAACACATATCAACACAAATAATGAACTCAAAGATTCACACAATTATAACATTATCATTATATCACCACAATATATGATTTCTCATAACATATCTCATCTAAATTAGACTTTCCCAAATAAAAATATAAAACTATTAAAAATGGTGACATAATCTAGGCCAAGATATAATCGAGGCAACATACCTCAAATTATTAATATATAAGTAATCGTCGTACTTCGAACTTCTACTAAAACTTATATATAAAAAAAGATAAAAATAATTCAATATCTAAAATTCACACCACTTAAAAATTGAAAATTCAAAAACTTGAAATAAATACAAATGCAAAATACGATTTTTTACCAATAACAAATTAAATTAAAACCTACATTAACCATGTATATAAAAAAATTTAAAATAAAAAATAATTGCATACTAGATCTCAAGTTAATTTACTCTCTAACTACCTAAAACATAAAATTAGTAAAAATTGGGATAACATACCTTCAATCCCAGAATTTTGCAAATAAATGAACTTCACACTTCACCTAAAGTATTTTTAAAAAATGGATATATCAACATCTACATTCTATAAGACAATAAAACTATAATGACGTAAATTCGGATTAATTCATACTAAAATAAAAAAATAAAGCCAAAATTAAAATTTCTAGTAAATAAATAACTAAAGTAGCACTTACAAGAGTAGAGATTGTTAATGCATAGCCAAGAAATTTCAATTTGAGAATTTCGGGTTCTAAATAAATACACACTCAAACATAACCTAAAACATGAAATTTATACAAATTAATAAGTCAAAACCATAGTTAAAATAATGAGTAAAAACTTTAAGTGACAAAATTGAGTTAGATTACCTTTTTCTCTGGAAAAAAAAAGGTATATGGAAGGTTAAGATTCTAAATCACACATAGCCTAAAATATGAAATTTTCACAGATTAATAGGTTAAAATCATAGTTAAAACAATAGGTAACACATAGCCTAAAATATGAAATTTTCATAGATTAATAGGTTAAAATCATAATTAAAACAATAGGTAATCTTAATTTAGTGATAAAAACAAGTTTAAAAAGTTAGAAATACCTCTTTGGCCAGAAAATATGGTGTATTGGAGTATGGAGGCGCGGCTGGACTTGGAGAGAATATGAGTTGAGCAAGAGAGAGCAAAATGCTCTCTAGGATTCGCGATTTGGGGCCCTTATACAGGGCCCTTATCATGGCGCCTTATAGGCGCCGTGAAAGCCCAGTTTCACGGCGCCTATAAAGCGCCGTGAAAGACATTCACCTACCACGGTGCTTTGGTAGGTGAATGTCTTTCACGGTGCCTTATAGGTGCCGTGGTTGCTTATGTCTTTACCACGGCGCGTCCGTACACATGCCGTGGTAAAGGGTTTTTTTAGTAGTGAGTCCTTCCTAACATGAGCGAGTTGGATCAGAGAATCGAAGAGCACACCATCACCCAAATCCTAGAACACATTTAATTTGCCAAATTGTGAGCAAAGAAGTTAGCCAACATGTGTCAACTTTAAAAAGGAATTAGTAGCTGTTGAATTGGAAAATTAGCTGCAGCTTTGCTCAGCATATGTTGATGATCCACAGGCAATTATCTTCAATACAATTTAACCTGATTCACAAGCACTAGAGAATCACTTTTAAAGATGACCTCCTTCCAAGGCTTAGTAAAGCGCTATAAGAGTAGCCATTTCTAGAGCTTAGACATATGCAAACAACGGAGCTCAGACACCACATAAATGAAAGATAGACTAATTCAACACATTTTCAATGAAACAATCTATACAAATAAGGCTTATGAGGATCATGCCCGGTAATTTATCTTTTTTTCTTTTTAATGATAGCCAAGATACTTTTCAGACAAATAGACACAAAAGTTTTGCTGAAATAGTTCAAAAGCAAACAATATCACGTTTAACATTTGTGTAAGTAGATTTCTCAAACATTAAGTACAAATAACAGTTCAGATGAAGGAACAACTAATTACTTATTTGTTATTGATTAATTTAAATGGGTGATATAGCACTAAGAGCCAACTTTTATAATATTTATGAAAGCAAGTCTGTTATCATCATGAGACTATTAGTTGACATACTATTTGTAAAAGCCTCTGAAAAGTTCAATAAGGAAACAATGTTTATTAACAAGGGCATGGAACAGCNGGCCCTTAAAGATTATGTGGAACTTGGCTCAAGTTTTTCATATGAGCTTTTAGCCAAATATCCATATTTTCGGCTTACTTAAATATAGGGTTAATATCATCTGGGCCCAAACCTATACTCGTTTAGGTCCTCATTCTTTTGTTTATTCAGCTTTTAAATCCCAACTTTATTATTTTGTTTTACCTGGGTTCTTTTTTTGCTCAAATGGAAAGTAATAAAAGGAAAATAATAATAACAAACTAGGGGAAAATTTTAAACCAAAACAAACTTGCGAAATTAAAAGGGAAAAAAAGGTAATAAATTGAAACAAGAGAGAAAAAAAACTAAATAATCAAATCATGGTCAAGAATAATCTCTACCAGCGACTCGAGAATAATCTCGATCTCAATCTAAGAATCTTGACAGGGGGTAAATATGGTCAGTTGCCTTTCTGCTGCCGCCTCCTCCACTTTTTATTTTTTTCGACATAATAAAACAATTTTGACCGACATCGATTTGGAGGTAATTTTGGAACTCCAAATTTTTCATTAAATAAAAGTCATAATTTTATAAATAGTCTATAATTTTTCCCTTTTTTCATCACACGCTTTAAATAAGGATCAAAATTAATATTGCCTATCTCGTTTTTATTGACGTTTTGTAGTTCATATTCCTTTAAAAACTTATATGCGCCTGACACGTGATGTTTGTCGAAATTTTTGGACGAAAATAACGGGGAAAAAAATATTGACCCAAGTGAAACAAAATGATAAGATTATGAAGTTAAAAGCTGCTGAAGCAATATAGGATAAAAATCCTCTGTTTCCAAACTTCTTGTCACAATCTTGTCCCTTCAATAAAATTGTTACAGCTCAACTGAAGTTGACACATCAGTTTTCTCTAATAATTGACAGAAAATGATTTTTAACACTGTAAGAAAACAGTTTAACTAAACCGTGATTTTCCTTCCCATCAATAGCCAAGCTGGCTGCACCACGGAGATAAATTAATATATTAAGAATTAATTGAGATAATTTTCTTGCCATCAATAGATTTGCACGTTGGAAGTCAATTAATATGTTAAATAATCTATACTAAGTAAAACTACAAAGAAAAGCAACAAAAGTTTTTCTTGGAAATCTTAATCAGACATAATCCTTCTTTCTTTTATTATTCTAACAAACTTCTTCAACCTTTTGGAAAACTTGATCAAAAGCGTACTAGATCTTCAATCTTCTTCCTTTTTTTTTTTCATGAGCGTTTAATTTGGGAATATGTAAGTATCAACTGCTCCATCTATTTCTTCTATTTTTTTATACTTTATTCCATTCTATATCCTTTTTTTTTAATCAAAATCATATAATAGCCCATATTACGTACATAAAATTTCTATTCTTTTGTTCTGACTTATAACCGATTTTTCTTTACAAAGTTTATGGCTTTACGCAATTAACATGACACCTATTCTAAAGACGCAAAGATAAAAGCAAAAGGCTAAAAATTACTAGCCACTTTTCTTAATTACCTAAAAAATAATTACTGTGGTACTTATGTGAAATAGATGCATAATTTATTTAATGTTATGATGATAATATGATTATTACTATTATAATAAAATAAATTTAGGCGCACAATTACAATAGATTTGAAGAAAGACAACAAAAATAAGATGTTAAAAAAAATCATTTCACTAGTAGAGTTAATAAACTGTCGCAATTGATGAAGGCCAAACAGACAGAAGTACAAACAGAATTACACTACTCTATTAGTGAGTAATTTCTGTAAAGAATCATTAGTTGCTCATAGTGTAATGGCCTGCAAAATATCTGATCGCTGCCTTCCACAATTCCATATACTCTCTTTTTATCATCACAGACAAAGCCTACCCAATTATTGAGCCTCAACTGAACCAATCTAGCTATACTCGACTATTAAAAGGGATGACTAGTAGATCCAAATCTTTGGAATTCTGTTGGAGCTATCTCAACCTTTAAAGAAACATTAAAATAGATTGTTAGAAAAGATAATGTCATGATATGTAAGTAGAATTATTTTAGTTTGTTAACTTTATTACCTGACGTAATAAATCAACCATGCTTGTTTTCTCATTTAGATCTCCTGAGAAAACATGACTTTGAAGCTTAACAAAAAAAAGAAAAATTTAAGATTGTGAATTTAGTCATATATGATAAATTAAATTCAAACAAAACAATAATTAACAAAAAGGGACATTTGTTATTAAACTGGAGATCTATCAATGGAAATATAATAATATTTACCTGGTTGAGATTAAAATGGGGTGCAAGATTTATTGATGAATGAGAAAAAATCTGTGATGCTTGTGGTATTTGATAATTAAATTTTCTTTCTGTGTTAAGATTAGACCAGGCTTAAAATGATAGGATACACATATGTGTAATTATTTTCACATTAATTTAAGTGTATCCATTTACTCATACATCTAACTACCAAAACCGAATCAAGAATACTAAAAGGAATAAATACATAATACCTGATTGAGATAAAAAGAGGTCGGGATATTCAAAGATAAACTCGACAAATCTTCGTCATTATGGGCATTAGTATGAGAAATTGATTCTTCCAAACTTAGTTGCTCATTTATATTATGATCAGAAGGAACCTAAAACGAAATTAAAAATAACTGGAAGTTAATAATAGAAGATAAAAAGTACGTGAATATTTGTTATCAATTTGTAAAAGATAATATTCAAAATAAAAAACTAAGATCAATACATGTACCTGTTCTTGTGATGATTTTAAGTGGATCATTTTTTTCTTCTTCATAGTCCTTTCAAGAGCACTTTTTGGCCTGCTAGAATTACCACGTACCCTCTCTTTAGATTTGATCCCCTTTATTTTACTATCGATCCCATTAGACGTTATTTTCAACATCGTGCATAATGGTAGAAGTAATTTTTTCAGTCTTTTGACCTGATCTCAAACATGAATCAACAACTTCTATAGTTTTCTTGAGACAACACAGAGGAACTTTATAAACTTCTTCAATCTCTGATGCCTTTGTTACAATCTAAGTGTGCAGTCTACTCAAATCCCTATAATATCTTCCTAGACTTACTTTAGGATCCTCCTTGTTTGAATTCTGATAGACGGATGTTGTAATTCCTGTTTTCGCATTTGTTGTCCATCTTTGCAAGACATAACTTGAAGGAATTTTTATTACATTTCGAGAACAAAAAACTTTAAGAATATGTGAGCACAAAATTCCTGCAAACTCAAACTTTTTGCAACTGCACATAATTACATCATTCAATGAGTTGTATTTAACTGTACGCTGAAAATGTTTTCTATGAGGGGTAAGCTTGTACTCTATCGTTGTCCCATCCTCGAAATAATTTTCTGTGCAACAATCATAGGCCTTGCATAACTCATTTTGAAACATTTTGAACACTGCTGGTGTGTATACACTTGCTGCATGCTTTAAATTTTCAATTGGGAGCGACAATGGTATAGTTCTTTGACTTGCTATAAAATCTGCTTGTAACTCTTCAGATCGGCGGTCTCCTATCACTCTTTCAAAATGCTCAAAGAATCGTAGTAGTTCATGCTGGTAGATAACATAGTTTCTTATCACATTATTCATGCTTTCACTCCTTTGCATAGTAGTCATGTTTGCACAAAATATTTCTCTGCCATACACTAATGTCCACTTCTCTTTTAAGTCGAATATCCTCCTCAACCAATCATTATTCTCAAGATCGTATTTTTTGAGCATCTCACTCCAAGCTTGAAAAAAGTCTTCCTCTTCTTCATAATCATATATGCAATTGGCAAAATCTCTTGAGAATTCTCGAAATTGTTCAAAAACACTACTCAGATGCTTTGCTGCATTTTGATATAAATACCAAATACACAAGCGGTGGGATGTTTCAAGCCATTGGGAAGCTAATGCTTTAGCCATTGCTGCATCTTGGTCTGTGAGAATAGTTTTTGGTTTTTTTCCTGACATGGCTTTAATGAAAGTATCAAATAACCATGTAAATGTTGCAACAGTTTCATCATATAATAGTGCAGCTCTAAAAATAGTAGTTTGTTTATTATGATGGTTCACACCAACAAACATAGCAAAAGGTCGACCACTTTTATTTTTCCTGTAAGTTGTATTAAAGCAAACAACATCCCCAAAATGAGAGTACGATACCATCATTTTTGAATCTGTCCAAAAAAAATTGGTAAGCAAATCGTCTACATCCACTTGCAAAGCATAATAAAAAGTAGGATCTTCTAACTTCTTCCATTGCAGATATTTAAGAACTCCACCTGTATCTCCTACCATCATTTGTCTAGTTCGTTTAGTACGTATATGATTCTGATAATCAACAAGAGTAAATCCAATATTTTCACGACCAGCAGCTCGCCTATACATTAATTCCCAACTAGATTTGGGAGTAATTCCAGATATGTCTGCCAAATCAATTTCAGCTGCTTGGCTCAGAGTCAATCTTCTTTGAGACCTGTGTAAGTGGCTTTTACTAGGGGGTTGATGTTGATGTGTATGCTCTACAATGAATTCAACTAAACGGTACGTATTCATTTGAGTAGATTTTATTTTCATCTTTGTTAAACAACCAAACCTTTTCTGAGTACGAGGACATGTCATATTGACATTTCGTTTATCTTTTTCATGATAACCTTCAGATGAGCAGCAAAAAGTTCTATCCTTTATCTTGTCATCTTTACCTTTGTGTCTTTTACTTCTTCGAATACTAAAACCCACCTTATAAGTATAAGAATTATAAAATTCATAGGCATCTTCTTCTTTCTCAAACTCTATATTAACTTATGGTATTGCTTTACTAGGTATCTTAGAATGGAGGGATTCTATATTCTTTTTATCACAGTCTGTAGCCTATTCTTTACTGTCATCTTCCACAATTACTTTTAAGTGGTAGGATTGATCATAATTACCTTCATTCTCTTGAAAATCTAACTTTCTACGTGATTGGAGTTCTTCATTTAAAGCATTATTGATATTCTCCATGATCTTCAAAAAAAAAAGTTTGATTAACTAGAGAAAGTGAAGAGTAATAAAAATAAATAATAATTAATTATATCAAATGAGTCTCAAGTTAATTTTGTCTATTTACCAAATTATTTATATTATTTTGAAACTTAGGGCTCATGCTCTTTCTTTCTTTTCTTTTTTTTTTGAAAAAGTTGAAGAAAAGAGGAAAAAATAAGAAGTCTATAAACATAACCAAAATGTTGTCATGACATATCAATTGTCTATATATACTAAATGTTTTTTATTCAAGAAAACATGTGTCCGGAAAACAAACTTTGAATAAATTCTTAAGAAAAAAGTAAAATAAAGTATAAAAAAACAGAAGAAATAGATGGAGCAGTTGATACTTACATATTCCAAAGTTAAACGCTCATGAAAAAAAAAAAAAAAAAGGAAGAAGATTGAAGATCTGGTACACTTTTGATCAAGTTTTCCGAGAGGTTGAAGAAATTTGTTTGAATAATAAGAGAAAAAAGGATTTTGTCTGATTAAGATTTCCAAGAAAAACTTTTGTTGCTTTTCTTTGTAAATTTACTTAGTATAGATTATTTAATATATTAATTGACTTCCAACATGCAAATCTATTGATAGCAAGAGAATTATCTCAATTAATTCTTAATATATTAATTGATCTCCATGGTGTAGCCAGCTTTGCTATTGACGGGAAGGAAAATCACGGTTTAGTTAAACCGTTTTCTTACAGTGTTAAAAATTATTTTCTATCAATTATTAGAGAAAGCTGATGTGTCAATTTCAGTTGAGTTGTATCAATTTTATTGGAGGGACAGAATTGTGACAAGAAGTTTGGAGACAGAGGATTTTTATCCAGCAATATATTGGGTGAAAATTTGGGACCGGTTAATCATAAAATATATGTTAATTTTTTAAACTCTATAGCGAAGTGGCTGAATATATGAGCTGATATACCTAGCGTAAAAACTAATCTATTCAATATGAAATTGATATACGTGGATTTAGCAAATTAATGACATAATCATCTGATTTTTTCCAAATACCTGAAAAAGGAAAGTTATTTTTTCATTATAAAAGCTTCCGTGCTTAGTATTTAAATTGGATTCGTTATATTAGTTAACTCTAAAAATTGATATAGTTATAGAAAGAAGAAAACAGACATTTACTAAATAAAATATTGAAAACAATGTACTATAAGGTGTGGAGTCAAACAGAAGATTTATATATAGATCTAGTGCACACCTTTATTGTTCTTTTTTCTTTTTTGACACACCTCCAAGCATGTATGGTGTTGCGCCAGAAGTCCCTATAATAGTATTGGTTTTTGAAAAAAGAAAAAGTATATAAAAAAAAAATTATTTTGCTTCGTGAATAAAATTTTATTAGGTCTTTTATTTCTATTTATAGAAAGCTCCCCATAATTGGTAAGTACTAGTACCATTTGAGATCTTAGACTTTCTTCTGATTCCATAAATCTAAGTCAAAATGCTTTACATTCACTTGCTTCCATCTTCCATATATGTCATCTACAAACGATTAAGATACCAATCACCTACTCTATACACCGTGGGTTTGGGTTTGTTTAAAAGTACATGGTAATCTAGCATTTAACCTCTGTACATACATTCCTCAGTATTCAGAGCACATTACATTTGTTAGACTTATTTTCTTGAACAGTTGCTTTATAAATAATCTAAACTGTGTCCTATTCAAGCACGCTTAAACTACTCTAATGTACTCTTGCTCTCGAGCTATAAATCTCCATTATGGCCAAATTAGGTCAATCTATTCCTTTTGATTCGAAGTGTCACTACAACAAATTGAAATTTCAGGGGTAATATTTGTTGCTCCTATTAGCAATATTGTCGCCTCAAAAGAGAAATAGGGAGACACCTAATTCTCCGTCCCTAAAACTATTTAGGGACGACTTTATTTTTGCCTCAAATACTATTAAGCAATATGAGCAAAAAAATTTATAATTGTCGCCCCCAAAGTTGTAAATCCTTTATTTAAAAATATTTAAAATATTACAACTTAAATAATTTTAAATATTTATTATTTATTAGGTAACTAACATTCTATTTTATTCGGGGCGACTTTGTGTTGCCCCTAATAATATTTTACATTTTTTTAATAATATATTTATCACGACCCGGATCCCAGGCCAATGGCAGATTGAGAATTTTATAAATTAAAGATATTTTTATATAAAAAATATCGATTCAAATTTTATAATTTCAGAACTTCTTAGAAAACGATACTGATATTTGAATAAATCACATTTACATTCAAAAAAATCTTAAACAGTGAATTAAAGTTTTCTCATACATCCACCTGTAAGTATATACAATTAGAAGCTAAATAAATAGAAGAAGACTGAAAAATACCAATCATTGAGGCAATACGATATGAACCCAGAAAGATTTGCTAGAACCCGAATATTAACCAGTCAATTATTTAATACTGTAATTAAACCTGAGGAGGGAGAAGAGTAAGTGGTGAGTACGTGAATGCTCAGTAGAAATTCGATTACAAGTTTTTAACAATAAACCAGATAATATTTTCAAATTCGTGCATGGTTGGTTTAGTAATTCAAAACTTTTTCCAAAATCCATTTATTTAATTTTTTTTTTCAAAGGTTCACAAAATTCTTGTCAAGTACGTTTCTGAAGTCCAAAGGTTCATTAAATTTCAAACTTTTGTCAAATATATTTTCAAAGTTCAAAGTTTCACGAGTTCCAAACCTTTGTCAAATACATTTTCAAACAAGTACATATCCATACTGTCAAATATCTAACAATGAAATACAATCATGATGATATGTCTGAGATGTTCAAATAGAACACTCGTAAGTCCGAGCACCCTATTTGGGTACCGTAAGTCCAAACACCCTCCTTGGGTATCGTAAGTCCACGACTGTGTAAGTGTTATGAATGCATACAATACTATATGAATGACATTGATGAGACTATGTACTGTTTTATGTAAAATTATTAAAACAACCATGCAGTAAGCCCGTGTTCAATTAACAAAGTCAAGTTTCCAAACTCAACAATTTCTCCATAATTGATTTTTCACAATAAATCCACAAAATCCAGTTCCTGCAATAAATAGTTTAAATAAAATAGATGGCACGCTAACCAGTGTAACATGCCTCCCAGGCAATTTCAATCTCAAACAGGTATAAACAAGATTTTCACAAAATAACTCACAAAATTCCATATTTATTTAAAATATATAAATTCATAATTAAACTAATTGTAGAATAAAGTAATCAAATTCTTACCTCAATCAAGTGTCTAGACAGTGACACAGTGCTATGAAAAGCATTTGACATCGTTTGGTAGTTGTTCAGAGGGTCGGGGGCCGTTTTCGAACCCTCGATAGCTTGGTTCAAAAATTTGATTTTCCAACGAAGCTTCAAATCGTGAAACGGATTTCACCACTAAATTTCTAGCATCCAAAATAGCTAGGTTAAATATATAATTCGATAATTTTGGGTTCCAAGCCGAGACCTGGCCCATGGTATACTAAACAACACTATTCACAAATCTCGTGCCTCGAAATTCGTGTCACTTCAAAACATATCGATATTTTATATCAAAGTTTGTCTCTCAACCTCACTGAATTCGAATTTGACGTCAAAGCTTAGTTTCAGGGTCCCGAGCTTTGACCTCAAAAATACAAAAATACCATTTTCAGAAATATTTAGAAAAATGTCATATTTTCAATTTGAAAATTTTCCCGTTTCCAATATCAACTCCACACAAAATTACCCTAATCATTCATATTTCAATCTCCTCTTTTCCCATTAAAGTTTCATGATCAAATTAATTAGTTCACAAAAATAATTATAAAAGTATCACTTTTGAAAATATGCGTGAAAATACCAACTTTTAAATTCGAATTTTCTCACGATCGAAATTCAATTCAACGAAATTTAATCATCTGATTTATACCAAAATTAACTTTACCTCCATATATATTTTTTTCACGGCCATAATAATCGCGTTCCAAAAATATTTATGAAAGTGCCATAAACATTACAAAAGGGGTCAAAATTTGGAAAAATCAGTTACCGGATTTAGTTGTCGCCAGCAAGGGGTTGGGGAAAGGTTTTGTAACCTTGAGTGAAGATTATGAACCAATGGTGAGGCTCGACTTCGGTCGACGGCGGCTGAGATCGTCAAAAGTTGATTTTGGCGGATTCTTCGCGGCTTCGTCGCTCCCTCCGCGCGACTCGATTGGCGGCACGCTTCCGACCACCTCTTCGTCGGACGTCTGGTAGGGACACGGAGTGGCGTGTCTATGTGTTGGACCAGTAGTGGCTGCTGTGATTGTCGGCCAAGAGGGAGGGGGAGCTCGGCTTCCTGCAATTCGTGAGCAAGAAGGAGAGGACGCAAGGGGAATTATAGGAATTGTAATGTGTACTGTAGGTGTGGGACATGTGGCAAAGTCTGGTTGGGTTTGGGTAAATTCTGAAAAATTCAACTTTAGCCATGGTTTCTGAAATTTTATTTGGTTTATGTCCTCCAAAAATTTATTCTTGAGTCCATGATTTGAAACTTTCTTGACAATTTCGCCCAAATGAATCTAGTCCAACATTCTATCCAGGTTCATTTTAGATATTTTTAATTTTTATATTTTAAAAATGTAAAATTACCAAAATGCCCTTAAGTGAAATTACACTATTACCTTTAATTAAAGAGGAAATTTGATTTTTTATGGTATTTTTATAAAAAAGTTAAAAAATCCCGGAATTTGAAATTGTTCTGAAAAATCTCAGATTTAATTATAAAAATACCACTTACAAAAGTATTTAAAAAAATATCACTTTTTATTGATTGATGAGATACTTAAATTAACTAGTCGAGTTACCTGAGGTAACTTGAACAGTTACTTCAAGTAACTGGATTGGTTACTCTATGTAACCTAACTGGTTACCTCGAGTACTATTGAAAAATACCGAATTTAAATAAAAAATGGTATTTTTCTAAATATTTTTTAAAAGTATTATTCTTCTAATAATATTTTTAAAAAGTAATATTTTTCTAAATCAATCTGGGATTTTTAAAAAAATTAGTCATCCGGGATTTTTCAATTTTTGGTATCTTAGGCCTGGAATTTTGTAAATATCCCTTAATTAAAATCAAGGTTTTCAAAATATTTATAAATATTCATAATATATAATTATTTGAATAATTTGGATATTAATTTAAGTTAATTAATAGATATTGAAATTTAATACCAAATATTATGTTTACAAAATATTTAAACCGATACAAAATGTTGTTGGAAGAACAGCATAATAAATTATCAAGTTGAAAGGAAACATAGATAGTATGATACCTTATTGTCTTACTAAAAAATTATCAAGCTAAATATCTATATTATGACCCGAGTCGTCTTCTCCCTCATCATCATCATTATTACTCAAATGATAAACATCATCCTCAACATGTGGCTGAACAGGTGGTGTTGATTAAGGTCGTAGTTTTGCAGGAAGCTGAGTAGTCTAAATTTTCTGGCGAAATCTATTGCAACAGATTGCGCTGTTTAAGGAAAGTTTTCTTATTTGACTTTGATTAACTCTAATTAATTGTGAAATCAATCCTTGCCTTTAAGAATAGTTTTTACGGGTATAAAAGAGTGATTTCAATTGATTAAAAAGAGCCAAATTGTGGAAAACTTCTCTCAATGCACCTAGACACTTTTTAGGGACAATTCAAGAAAGCTGTTGCAATAATTTTCTGACTGTCTACATAAGGAATGACAACAGATTTTATGACAAATCATTTCTTTCTTATTTTCGGCCTATTCACACCATGGGAATGTGAGAATGGGGCTGGAAATTCATCTATAAAAGTTCAGCAAATCCAAGGGATTTGTATGCACTTTATTTGAGAGAAAATAATCTTTGAGAGAGCTTTTATGTAAGGCATAGAGTTTGTTCTATTGCCATTGTGAGACTTAGAGAGTTTTAGGGTTTTCTAGGTACTTTGTTTGAGTGTATCTTGTTCTTCGGGAGGAAGAACAATACGTCTTCAGGAGGATACAGATCCGGACTAGTGAAGGGAGTTCACGTGCGAAGGATCAATAAAACGAGGGGAGCTCGCTAAACAAGATTGGTGGAGTTGTTATAACATATTGTAGCAATTGAAAAGAAGGAGTCTTTATTGTATTAGTCAAATGGTGTTTGTAATCTTCATACGTTACAAATTTGTTTAATCTCTAGGCGCGGCCCCATGGAGAAGGAGAGGTCCGAACCACATTAAAAACGTCTTGCGTTCGTCTCTTTATTTTTTATCAACAATCTTTCAACCAAAGATAAATAATTAAAAAACGGTATTTAAACCAAGTCCTATATAAAACATTAGCTTTGAAAAATTGAATTAAGAAACTTTAACCGCTAAATTATTCAATCAATAATTTTAAAGATTCTTAGTAATAGTATTTAATTAAATTAAATTCCAAGTGCATTTATAAAAATAAGTAAACAGTTATAAAAATATTTTTGTATAAAAACATTTTTGTATAAAAACTTTTACAAATAATTATAAATATAAATAATGAATATAAACAACTTTATATTTACTAATTTTCTCAAAATTAATTATTTCAAAACTAAAGAATGGTTTAAATAATTTTTGGATTAAAAATAACAAAATTTAAAATCCTCCCACTCAATATGACAATTATATCGAATGTATTTTCTAAAAAACATAATTATCTTATAATTATCAAAATGCCTTTTATAACATAAAATGTTACCATAATTATCTAATAATTATCAATATTTTATGTCAAATACCATCGCACAAAATATTACCATAATTATCATATAATTAAAATATTTTATTAATCAAAATTTTAATATCATTAAAATCAAGCTCCAATTCCCTTGAAAATCATGAAAACAAATAATTATCCTTATATTATTATTATCCTTTTAATTAATATAATTAATCTCATTAATTATTATTAATTATTAATCATTAATCATATTAATAATTATTAAATAATTATTAAATTATAAAAATTAATCACATTAATAATTATTAAATAATAATTCAAAAATTAATTAAATTCAGTAATTAATGTTTTCTAATAAAACATATTATCCTATATGTAAGAATTAAGTTCATAACTAATTCATGTCTAAATTTAAACAATTAGGATAATTTAAACAATATTGACTTATTAGGATAATTTAAATAATTAGAGAATAAATCATATTTATTATCTAATTATTAAACAATTAGAGAATTAATTAATTTATTTAATCATATCTTGATCTCATTAAGACACTATCTTAAACTCATTAAAATCTTAAGGATAATAACAGATAATCATTTTTAATTAATGAAATCCTATTTCTATAATTGTATTTAGAAAAGATTAATTGTAATATTCTAAATTAGGAAATAATTAAAACTCTTTTAATTAATCCTAATTAATTAGAAACTTATAACTCATATAATGTTTCTATATTTATCTAGTATTCATATCTAATTATTATTAAATAATTCTAATAATTAAATAAAGATCATATCTAAATTTAATTTGTAATAGAAATCTAATCATTAGTAAATTTCTATTATTAAATAAAATTATTTAATTATAAAAAGATATAACTTTATAATCAATTAATCATATTAATTAATTAATTAACTAATTAATCTCATTAATTAGTAGAGTTACTAATCTAATTAGTTATTTCTAACTATATTCTAATTATTATAATTAGAATAGTTACTAGATAAATAGTTATTACAATTAACTATAGAATATTAATCTAATCTGATTAGATTTAGTTTCGAATTTAAATTCAAAACTATATCCTAACTTAAATCATATTTAAATTAAAGATAATTGCTAAATTATTCAAATTTAAACAATCATGATCTAATCATATTTAATCATATTAAATATCAAATTAATTTGAATAATTGTTATTTATTTAAATTCAAAATTTAAATAAAATTGATAGGAAATCTTATCTAATTTCAAAAATTAGTAGATGTTATGTTCCAATTCAAATTAACAATTAGATTTATCAGGATAATATCTAATCATATCTAATCTCATTAAATATCTAAATTAATTTGAATTATCATAATCTATTTAAATTCAAAATTTAAATACTAGAGATAATATAGGAAATCTTGTTCAATTTCAAAAATTAGTAGATATTCTATTTGAATTCAAATTAATTACTAGATAATATCCAATTTGTTTAATTAATTCAAATTTAACATTATCCTATAATAAATCAAATTTAAAATAGGATAATCAAAAATAGATAACTATCCTAATCTTATTTGAAAAGTTTCCTATTTCAAAATTCGAATTCAAATAATTATCTAGCTAATTCAAATTCAAAATTAGCCGATAGTAAATAAAATTTAAAATAGGACAGTTTAAAATTTGGAAAAACTATCCCAATCAAATTGGTCAGTTACCCAATTTAAAATTTGAATTCAAATCTAGCTAATTATTATTAAATAAATAATTTTTTTTTAATTTAAGAAATTGGTGGTGGTGGTCAAAAAACCGCCACCAGTGCGGCAGTGCCACCACCACCCGAAATGGTGGTGACGAGTGACGAAACGCCGGGGACGAGGGGGTGACGGGCGTGGGTGGCGCCCAACCTCGGGACGCGGCAACACCACATGCAACAACCGCGCATGGCACATGGTGTGCGTGCTGGCTGCACGCGACCATGCCCGCCCGCGACAGGCCACGCATGGCCAGGCGCGGGTCAGCCTGCGGCACCCTCCCCACCGGATTTTTTTTATTTAATAAAAAACAGCAAGAAAAAATTAACAAAAATAGCAACTAGAAATTTGGAAAAAATTCTGGGAAAATTCAGATTTTCAAACTCATTGAAAACATGTTTATGAATCTATCAACATAAAATTCAAGTACACCCAAACCTAATTTTGCTAGAATCACAATCCACATGTTTTCTCACTATGCAAAAGTCAATAGTATACGTAATTAAATATCATTCATTACCATGAATCATTTAACTATCATAAACAAAAATTGCTTAAACTCAATCACATAACCTAGATCATACAACTAGATCATTATTATGCTACACATATGAACCTATGCTCTTGATACCAATTGATGGAATTTGGACCTAACAATTAGGAAAATCATACATATATGCAATAATGCAAATATAGAAAACACATGATCACATCATGAACGCAGCAGAAAAATTAGCGGATATGGAATTTGGACCTAACACTTAGGAAAATCATACATGCATGCAAATATAGAAAACACATGATCACATCATGAACGCAGCGGAAAAATTAGCGGATTTAGGTTTTAAAATTTTTACATGAAAATAGTTTTACATCATATACAAGATCATGTACAACATAAATCAAATCTAGATACAAAACCCTAGAGATGAGATTAGGGTTTACCTCTTACAGCGTGCTCCTCCTTGATCTCGTTTATGATGGTGATCAAATCTCCAATCCTAGATCTTCTTGCCTATGCTCTTGCTATTGGTTGATGAGGTGAGTGGGTACCAAGTTGAATCCTCTATTGGAAAATGATCAAGAATACCTTTTTGATCTTTTGGAACACTGGGATGTGGGATGGGACTGTGAGATGGTAGGAAACCTTTTCTCTCTCTCTTTCTCAGCCTTGGCCGATTTCTCTCTCCCTCCCTGTGTCTATGCGTGTAGCACCGCTAGTGTTACTGTGTAATTTTTTCTCTCATATATCTTATATATATGGGGCCCAAAACTACTAACCCTAGTCCAACTACGATTGGGCTTGTTCTCCAATTTGGGCTTTGGGCGTATTTTATAAATATGTCCAACTCATGTGACTTATTTATAAAAATACTAACTTCTGTGTAGAATCATTATTTTACATAGCTTCATGAAACTAATTTCACGAAAACCACCAACCAATTAATGACCTCTATTGAGTTAGACAAGGGACCTAATGGATCCAAATAATCTAAGCTCTAATAATATGATAAATACATAATAACTCTTATTATGGTATTTATATAAATATTATTAGTAAACGGGACACTCCACTAAAGGCCCAATATTGCACTCTTAGATTAAATGTCATGCCTTTTATAGAGACTTAATTAACTAACCTTGATTAATCAATCCATCTAGCATATTCTATACCACATATAGAATCCCTATAGAATGCCGTAGTTGGATAGGTGAAATTATTGTAATACACCTCTAACACTTATTTACCTTTAAGTTACCATCTTTCTATCAAGAAATAATGTTGTCGATAATTTTGTTCTCAATGGCCATATAGACAAAATTATCAACCAATTCACAAAGTGTAACACCCCTAGGTAGCTATACAATATATAAATACGCTCACTTATACGTAGGAAAGCTAAGTAATGCTAACTTACTTTCATTAACCTTGGAAAAGCGGAAAGTAGAGAAAAAAATTTAAACTTTCTATTTGGTTCTGAAAAGCGTTAGGGATACATTCTTTTACACTGCAGAAATATTTACAGTCTGTACAGTACAAAACGTGGTTTTGCTACTTTTGATGACTCCCACAGGATCATCTATGTACATATACGTAGCAAAATATATAATAGTTCTCAAAATATCTTTCTTCTTCAAAACTGGCATATGAGCAGCATTGGAGTGGAAACAGCTCAACCAACATTACTCCTAGTTCTAATCATCTGCATCACAAGAACTAAATGAGCAATAGCCCAGTAAATGGAAACCCATGCATGCTTATGAACAATTTGTACATAAAACTTATTAGTCTTTGTACCCTTAATTGCTTTAGAAAAACATTAACATTTAAATCATGTTTGGGCCCCCTCCTTGATATAGTTCCTAACTCAGTGACATAGCAGGCCTCCTCTTAATAAATACATCATTTGAGGCTTACCCTGTCTTGGAATTAACCTCAAGGGATTCGACCTCCCTCTTGTTTGGCTTACCCTGTCTTGGACTTAACCTCAAAGGATTTCACCACCTCTACCTACTAGATCAGCAAGATAAGAACTATACCCCTCTTTAAAATAAATAATATTTAGGGTCAAGACTCTTTATTAAAATCATAATCTATAAACAATTATTTTGTACATGAAAACGTGATATGTCTCATGAAAATGATATGAACAGTTTATACATAAATCAAGCTCAATGTCACAGATATACCACTTTTCACATATACAATCATATACATATGTTCTTGTGATGCTAGAGTGGAATTTCCACTTACCTCAAGTCTTTAAAACATAAAACTAGGTGAAAGGCAAATTTCTTCTCCCAAAGAAGCTTGATGTGCTCAGGCCCTAATAATACCATCCAATTGCTATTTAAAACAAAATCTCAATATTCATAGGATCATAACCATTTCCAGTAGTAATATAAGAATACAACAATATAAGCTTTTAATAATCATGTTAATTTATCATGAAGTACATATCTTCCAATTTANAAAAAAACCATATACGCAAGCAAGTCTATATACATAGATAGAATTCTTTGCATGTCTATATATATAAGCAAGTCTATAGTCATACAGTAATAAGAAAAAAGCCCAACATCTAATTTCCATCTACCAATTAATACAACAAGCCCATAAAAGTGAGACATATATATACTAATTTAAATATAAAGGAATTTGACATCTATCAACCATCAGCTAGTCTAACACAGGAAAGAAATCACTATGAATTGGCCTCCAATACCTATATATATATATATATATATATAGAAGTAGATATTTCATTGGAGGTAACACGAACAATAATCATGCTTAAAGAAATTCAAACACATGATATGTAAACAAAACAATAAGTAATCTAACCTTTGCTGAATTAAATCTCCAAAAAGTTATTTGAAGTGATTACTAAAGGACGAGTAAATAAGAAGAGAGGAGAGTCGGTGGAACTATAAACAACTTTAGTGGTTTTGAATACAAGGCCAATAAATTATTGATATAGTACAATATGAGATTTCAGTCGGCAAAAGAATGATATGGAATTCTTGATATTCATTGGACCACTCAAAATAAACAAATTAAATAATAGTCATGGTCACGTGAAACACATAGCCAACTATCACTATAAATTTTTTTTTTTAATTTATAAATAAGCACCTAGTATACATATTTACAAATACACAAATTGAATTACGTGTGGTAATTATCTTACTTGAATGTTCCAATACCATTACTCACAATTACTCACAATAGATTATTTTAATAATATAAGTCACATTGTGACATGTATATCTTGATCTTAATACTTTAAACGTATGTCTATTAATCTATTAATCAGACCATTCACAAATAAGCAAACTAAATCTTGTGGTTTAGAATAAAATAAGCTTAACTTTTCTCGATTACTATAGAATAAAAACATAGCATTTAACCATAAATAGACAAATTCATTGACCATAAGCACACCATATTCCTCTTGGGTTCGAAATTGACCTTCCACTACACCAAAAAGCTACCACTTATATTTAATCAATTAAAAATTTAAAGTCCTATTAATTTAAAATTTTAACTTTAAAAAAAATTAATTATGAATCTATGAAAATAAGATGCAAGGATGTTTATTATTGGCAAGATATACTCGTGAGAATTTTGGGTACTACACAAAGTGAATACTAAGACCTTAGATTTAATTTTTCCATGAATCTTGAAAGACCTTAAAGTAGCATTAATGTATACTGTCCTTAACTATTTGGTGTTCCCATCAATTCATAAGCCATAATCTCCAATATGCCAGAGTTCGCCTCTAATTCTACAGAGGCTAGTCTTTTAACAAATCAAAAGGCTATAACCTATAAAAGTAAGTCCAGTCAAACATCAAGGATTAAGATCTAAATACTAAGAGCTAGTTTGTGGTAATATAAGAATTGAGTTACGGCACTCCAATTCTTTATATTGCCTGGTCCAGTTCAATACACATAATTTATTTATGTTGTATTAGTGTTTCTATCAGAATTCACATACTTCAATGATTTGAGACACATCATTCACTACAACTTTTAGTAAATAAAGTATTCCATCTTTATTTACAGATTGTGAACTAATTTATTTGGACTTAGATAAAGAAACAAGTCTCTCATAATTAATACTTAATCATGTTTGTTTCTTTATGCACAAATAAAGTCATAGAATCTTTTTCAGATAAATAACCTATTCAACAGAGACAGTTTAATCTAGCAAATATTATAATTACATATAAGAGAAAGTTGTTCACACTAAAAGGGTAAAATTAGAAATCTGCTTTTTAGAGCAAATATCCCAACAGAAATAATCTAACAGATTTATGTAATTAAATCTTTTAGATAATTAATATTAATTATGTGATAATTAATTTGAGATTTGAAATTTAAAAGTTAAATTCAAATCAACAGAAATTTGTAGAGATTTAATTTGATTAAATCATCTACATATCTAATTTAAATCTTGTGAAGATTTTAATTAGTCAATATCTACATTATCCAATTTAAATTTAGATAGAAATTTTGCATTTTATTTTAATGAGATTAAAATAATGATTTTGAAATTATGAGATAATTTCAAATTTTGAAAATCCAATCAATGGGAGATATTTTAATTATGATATAGTTAAACTTATAATTCAAAATTTAAATTCAAAGGTTGAATTCGAATTTTAAAATATTCAAGGAGATTTAATTTGGAATAAATCTTTTAATTAAGTAAATTAGATTTTGTGAAAATCTTAATTATTTAAACTTAAATATTATCTATCACAGTTATTATTTAATAATATCTTTTGTGAAAAGATTGTTCAATTATTAAATAATAATAAATGCTAGAATGATTGATAATCATTACTTTTTTTATTTTATTAAATTATGTCAATACTTAATTATTGTATGAATAATGTTGAATGCATATTCTATATAGAGTATTTAATTATATGATCTTAGTAACATGTCATATGGGATAATAGAGCTACTCACATGTAAAATATGAATATGCTTACATAATTGATTTTAGGTTACTAAGTAAGTTAGATAGCCGGGTAAAATCATTAAATCCCTAATTATAAAATATTGAGTGGGAGAAGGTATGAGATATCTACGGTCTCCATTTTTTGTTCATTATTTACTAGGATGAGCCTCGCCTCAGAATCTTGCTGAGCTCCTGTAGGAGGGTTTTCGTCCGAGTAGTACTGGAAACGAATTTCTTAGGATAAAGTATTAGGTAGACTATATAAGACTAATCACCCGTAGGAGAATGTCTTATATAGAAAGCTGAATTACTGAAATAATAGTTACACACTCAACTCGAAATACTGATATCCTTCCGTGGGAGTTCTTGGTAGTAGAGTAGAGGACTAAATTAAATGGTAGTTAGAAATATGGGATATAAGATATTTGTCTTATTTTCTAAACGAAATTGTTTCAGTTTGACTTGTTAATTGCATGACTTCCCGTAGGAGGCTTGTAATTAATGGAAAGTTGAATTACCATGAATATTAGTGATAGTCTTAGGGATACTTCACTTACATATTGTAGATTTTATTTTACATTATGTTAATTATTCAAAATATTTGTTACATGATGTTTGCTATTATATGGATTACTTATTTTCGTTCAAGTAGATATCTCCTTAATTTTTTACCACTGTACTGACACACACATAGCTTGTATGGTTAGACTAAGTTGTCTGTATTAATGTAACCTAGATTTAGTACTTATGGCTGATAAGTTATTAAGTTTTTACTCTTATATGTTCGTCCACATTCATTGGTGAGACTAGTGAATAAAAATAAAGCATATATATAGTGGGAGAATTTTTAGATAATTCATTGATACATGTTGATATAAAATGTCCAATACGTTACTGCATGAAATTCAAGGAATTCAAATCACTATAATATTATGCTAAATCTCAATGAGATATCTAATGAACATCTTCACCAAGCTAAAGTACCTAAAGGTGAATTTTCTAATCCTTGGCTAAAAGGAAAATGTTTCCTATATAGTACCAAAGGATATTGAAAGAGAATTGTTAGGGACACCTATACAATACTTGATTGGAAGGTAATAATAATTTATTGTTCATTAACTTATTTTAGTGGATGACTTAATGAATCTTGGATAGGATTCAAGAATTATTAACCATGTTCGCATGTCTATTGCAAAGAGTTCTAGGAAACCAAGGGGTTTACTGAAGGCAAGTTTACTAAGAGTAAGGACTACAATGGCTATAGTGTCTGTATATAAAATGAGAAATATTTAAATTCATATTTGATGAATTTATGATTAGGGATTAAAAATTTTCAAGTCTTTAAGAGAAATTTGATTTTAGTTTCATATTTGATGAAACGATATTATTCTGTTTGTCTTAATAACAAAGTTTCCATGTGAAAAAAATAATATTCTTAATTGCGCTAAATGACATTTTTTTTATAGCCTATATTATTCTTGTTGTATGATACTAATAATGATAAGTTTGAACATGATAAATCTAATCATAAGAAAGTAAATAAGTACTAAGAATAAAACATATTTGTACTTCAGTCATATTAACCTAAATATAATCCAAAGATTCGTTAAGGATAGGCATCTAAACTTGTTGGAAACTATATATTCACCAATCTGCGAATCCTATCTGGAAGGTAAAATGACTAAAAGGTCTTTTGTTAGAAAAGACCTAAGGGTACAAGAATGTTTAAAAATAGTACATATTATTGTCTGCAGGCCCTTGAGCAATCAAGTCCAATGAGGTTTTGAATATATTTTTATGAATGATTATTCAAAATTTTATTCTGATTTCCTAATGTTACTGTTAATTGAATTCTTTCTAAAAGCTCAAAGAATTGAAAGCGGAAACCAAAAAATAATTAGGAAAAGTATAACGACTCATCGATTGGATCGAAGCATTGAATACCTATATACAGAATTCTTAGAAATATCTCAAAGACAATGAAAAATTTTGGCTATGATTAAGTTGTTACTCAATTGTTCACTATTACAAAATCTTTGGGGTACGTCTCGAAGATGGTGATATGTCTACTAACAGACTTCCATTTAAGTCAATATCTAAGACACCATTTTGAAATATGGAAAGGACATAAAGCTAGTTTGTGTCATATCCATATTTATGGCTATCTAGCATACGTGCTGAAAGGAAAAATGACTAAGTGGGAAGAACAATCTAAATTGTATCTGTTTATAAGAAACCCAAAAGAAATAGAAGGGTATTAATTCTATAGTACTGAAGGAAGAAAGTATTTGTTACAATAAATGTCTCTTACTTGGGAGAAAACTATATGAAGTATTTAACCCCAAAGTAAGTTATTTCTTAAAAAACTAACTGATGATGTAATCAGCCTATATATGAAAGATAGAATAGAATAAGCACTTAGGAAGGATAAATCACTAGAAGATCAACATATATCGAACTCTCATTATAGTGGGAGGATTGTGAGACAATCTGGCAGATATTTGGGAATAGGATAGTCTTATAACCTAGAATTTGATTACATTATATACAAAGAAGAAATAGATGATGCTGATATAGATCTCTGATAAAAGGCAATAGAATCCATATTAGAGTCACTGTACTCTAACAAAATCTAGGATCTTATAAATCCACCAAGAAGGGTAAAACCTTTTAGGTATAAATTAGTCTATAAGAAACAAAGAGGAATAGACTGTAAAGTAAAGACTTTCAAGGCAAGTTAGTTGCAAAAGGATTATATACAGAAAGAATGTCTATTCTGTTTTTATGAACAAGTCTATTGATATACTCTTTTCTATAGTTGTATCTCTTGAATATGAGATATAGTAAATTGACGTTAAGATAGCTTTCCTGAATAGCAATCTTGACAATAGTATGTTAAAAATATAACCAGAGGGATTCATTGAAAAAGACCAAGAAAGCAAAGTTTGTGAAACTTTAGAGATCTAATTTATAGACTTAAGTATTTGTCTATAATTTATCAATTTGATCGATACATAGACGAATCTTGTATCTATAAAAGATTCAGGGCAGCAAAGTGATTTTTCTGATTTATACATATTGATGATATACTAATCATTGAAAATGATATAGGATGACAATCATCAATAAGAATTTGGTTAGCACAATAACATAATATTTATTATATTGTTGGGATAGTAAGTTGTTACTAACCCAATCCAGAACCTAAACATAGAGTTATAGTTAAGTGTATCTTTAAGTATCTTCAGAGAAATAGGAACTATATGCTTATCTCTTCTGAAGAAAGATTTGACTTATGTAAGATATATTAATTCGGACGCTCGATCTGAAAATATACTCCAGAGGATCAACCTTTTGTTATGTGCTAACCCTTGTTGGGAGACGTTATAGGGAGTAAGATAGCCTTTACAAAAAACCTTGCTGAACCGTTTACCAAATCTTTAGCAATCAAAGTGTTTGAGGATCACCTAGAAGGAATGGGATTGTGTAATATATTATATCTGCTTTAAAGGGCAAGTGGAAGATTGTTGAAAATATGCCCTAGAAAGTAGTTTCTTTGTTTGGCATTTTAAATAATATTTATTGGATTTAAGTATTATCTATTTGTTGTCAATGAATTCCATATTATGTCCCAATTATATACATGTGATGTTTATGTTTTCTATTATGCAAACATCTAAAAGTTTCCGTGACTAATAATGAGTAATAAAGAATTGTTCGTGTGAAGTGTTCATATGTGGAAGATTAAATTCTTTATTTTATTATGTCTAAATTAAAAGTTTACATTCTGCAAATAAAGATGGAATATTTTATTTTGCTATAGAATGTAGTGTTGTCTATTTTAACGGGATTGATGAAGTCTCCAATCATCGAAGTGTCTGACTTCGGATAGAAACACTAGTGCGTTATAAGAAAGTTATAAGTGCATTGAACTAGACCAAGTGAAAATAAAATTTGAGGTTAAGTGCCGTAACTCAATATTCTATCTTTCACTAATCTGGTAATATTACAAGACTACCTTAATCTTAGTGATTGTCGGACTTACTTTCATGAGTTTTATCTTTTTGACTTACTAAAGGGCTAGTTCCAATTATATGGTTCGAACTCTAGTATCTTGGAAGATAAGATTTGTAAATTGACGAGAACGCCCTTCATGATTTGGACACCATGCATATAATGTCACTTTGAGTTTTTTCAAAGACTTGGATAATAAAAACTAGGCGCCAGATATTCACTTTGTGAATTTGATTGTGTTTGTATGGGCAGTTACAAACACTGTAGTCAATTATTATTCATTAGATGAAAAATGAAAACTCAAAAGTAAATATGTACTAGAGGGGTAATATGGTAATTTCACCTCACTAGTACGACATTACATCGGGGGTATATATGCAGGTATAGTATATACTAAATGAATCAAGTTAATTAAAGTATTAATTAGCTTCATAGAAAATATATGACATATAGTCTAAGAGTGCAATATTGGGCGTATAGTGGAGTACCCCAATATTAATGGACAAGGCCTAGTCATAATTAACTCTTAATTATGACTATGGGTAATTGGCCATTGGAGCTTAGACTATTTGGATCCATAAGGTCTCTTGTCTAGCTCACACATAGCATAATAACTAATTGAATGGTCAGTTGAGCCCAATATGTCCATTAGGGTTTACATCTCTCTAATACTTAAGAGAAAAGTTCTCCTAAGCCTATACACAGTAGCCACACGCCACCCGTAGCACGATAATTGTGCTTTTCATGTGATAGAGAAAAAAAAGAGAGAGTGTGAGAGAGCCGAGCTGCCGTGGGAGAAATACTGTGTTCGTTCATGGCCGTTGAGGGAGAGATACCCATGTCTGTAGATGTGTAGTCAAGGAGAAGGAAGAGCATCTTCTGGATTATCTGCTCACTTCTCGTTGGAATCAAGAAGGTACCCATATACCGGATCATTCAATGGGCTCCAGAGAATAGACGGGAAGGCTCAATGGTTGTGAAGTGCTTCCCGATTTTATCTAAACCAAGATCCATGAATTGATTTATGTTAGATCAATGATCCTACATTTATGTTTTGTAAAGTTTCAAGAAAAATTTTAAAAAACCAATTCCGCTCCATTCTTGATTTGTTTACAAAACTGCGGAAATTGTTTCCGGTAAAATCATTTTTCGAAATCATTTTTCAGGATTTCCAGTAATTCCACCAATAGGATTCTCGTTGACTCGAAGTCAGACCTATCAAGATTTTTCTTGATGATTAATGAAAGTTGAAACAAAGCGTGTATAGCTTTTTAACACAAGAATCTACTACTCGCACTATTTAATATAAACCCCTACAAAACAATACACAAATAGACAAAGGACCATACATTAGAAAATGGTAAAGCTTCGAGTATTCTAACAGATTATACTGCTTGCAAGAATAATAACATTCATTGAACAGATTGTGAAAAATCAAAATGAAATATTTCAACTACAAACAAATATGTGGATGTATGTATAAGAAACTTTCCAAACTATTCATCAATAATAAACCCACAAAAAAGAATAGGATAAGCATATACATGTATATATATCAAAATAAAATCGGTTTGTGACTCTTGATTATAAGGAAGCACCTCTATTAGAAATCACAATTAGATTATAGGATTTTGTATTAGGACTAATATAAATACAATACGCCTATTGTCATGTCTGCTTGTAGAGTTCAAGCAAAGGGAGAAAAAAAAAAGGACTCTTTTCGTATATGGCTTAATACTTCGGCTACCATATATGGCTTTGACCCTCAAATTGACTATTTTCAAGTTCTTTTCTTTTTCTTTTTTTTTGTTTCTTTCATACTCTATTTTTCTTCTCTGCTTCTTTTCCTTATCCATGCTATAATATTCTCTTTTATTAGTTTTCATTAAAACCAGGTTTTGAAAGAGACAAGGAAGCGCACAAGTGAGAAATGAAAAATAAATTAGCAAAAGAATCTTTAGCTTGAACCACGAAATAATCAAATACCAAAACCGACTAATAAACCCTGCACATAGCTTTCTTTGAACAAGGACTGACATAATCAAATTAGCCAAACAAAACGAACCCAAAGAAGATAAAAAATGCATTCAAAAAATCATCCAAACTCTAAAAGAAAAAATAGCAAAAACATAACCAAAATGAAAACTAAAATTGAACCGCACAAAAAACTAGATTGAAAAGAAATGGAATCTATGACAATTGAAACTAGTTCTATTATCCTTTCAAAATATCTATCAATACAACAATTAATCATTTTAAATTACCGGCTATTTTCCCATGAACCAAAAAGAAGAGGTACGAAAATTCACCCCGAAAAAAAGTAAACAAATCAAGAAAACAAATCTGGCATTTCCTTCCCCCAAAAAAGACAAAAAGTTTCATTAAGTTTCTTTAACAATAGTAAATATGTCAATTTCTTTAGTTTATCGATTATAAATTGCGGGTGCCTTTATATTTTAGTAAAGAATTTGGAGCGACATTATCTTCAGTACAATATAAAAGTAGATCTCTTATAGCATTAGACATTATCTGTCACGACCCAAAAACTCGACCTAGTGGCACAAGGGGAATTTCACTAAGATGAGAAATTACTTAATTTATTTTAAAAAGGTCTCAAAAGTTTAAATTTTAGAAACAGTCCATTTAAATAAAATATTTAGAATTTCATCCCGTTAACCTCTCCCACAGTTCGTATACACCATTAAACATAGATCAAATAATATTGAAAAACGTGAATCAAATATAAGTCCAAGCATCATCATCATCCACAGCAAAAGTTAAAAACTAGAATAGCATACATAAGTTCACAAACATAATAGAAAGTAGAATTCTTAGTTCAATGCTAATACAAAATTCAAACAGTCCAAACACTACAACAACATGCTTCAAGCATTACCAAGATAACGATCTACAGTCAAGATGACCTCTTAATCCTCTTGATTACTGAAATCGCACTGAGCACCATCTGAGGAAGGAAGGTAGGGGGTAAGCACAAAATGCCTAGTAGGAAAGCAGTTACCTCGATTCAAAATATTTTAGTGATGGAAAATTCCTGCATGGTTAGTTTAGTCCAAAATATATATATATAATAGTCCAAACCGGAAATTCATATGTATATGTATAAATAAAACAGTATAAGTAAAACTATCCAATTTATATGCACACGACACAAATCAACCCATATTCATAAGCTCTCATCCTCTCATTTATGGAAACCCAGGATGATGGCACTAAGTGTACCTAACAGCCTGCCTGACACCTAAGCACATACTTGGAGAGGGCACTCATGTGTCGCCTACCAAACCTGGAGGGGCAACCGAATTGCCTACGCTTGCCAAATAGGGAGGTAATCAGAAAAAACAAACCCCGCGCAGGTTTACGGACTCTACACCGACAGTAGGGTACGCAGCGCCATACTGTAAACCCATAATGCTAACACGGCGCTCATGTACTATGACACGTGTAATATAGAACTGAAGTGTGAAAACTATCGTACTCTGGTTTTTCAATAAAATAAGTATAATAGATTTTTATAAAAAAAAGGGCAGCATAACAGCCCTATTTTGATATACCCAAAAATAATCTGCACCTAGAAAATTCTCAGAACAATTCAATATATATATATGTATCATATAATCAATTTCCATCACAGATATTCAAATAGTTCAAAAATCACATTTATTCTCATATATTGTAGAAAATAAGTTTTATTCAAAAATGATATAAAAAGGTGATAATTGAATCCCTACCTTACTAAAATAGCGATACCACGCTATTGGATCCTCAAAGTATCGTTGGACGATCGCTCGGAGGGTCGGGAACCAATTCTAAGCCTTCGATCGTTCTCTTGTGAAAAATCAACTTCTCAACGGAGCTTCAAATCGGTAACAGACCCGTTCACTGAATTCCTAGCACTCAAAATAGCTAGGTTAGACATATAATTCGTCCAATTCGGATCCGAGTCGACACCAGACCAGTGGCACCCAAAACGAGATAAATTTTAGCTATCCGATTTCATTTTTCGTGCCGATCACCAAATATAGTTAATATATATATATCAATCTTTTCTATTTTCCGAGTACAATTCAAAAATGACATCAAAAACACAATCCAACAGCCAGATTAAAAAGCCAAACCTTAAATCTCAAAGTTTAAACTACTCAACAATGGCAACTTTTGATTCAGGCAAAACGGGATCGTGAAATGCATACCTTTACGATCTTTGCGACGATACAAATCCAACGGGCCCAAGAATACCCCTTGAAATGGTCCGAAATGGCGCCGAAAATTCAAGAAGCTCCACGGCCAAAAATGTCGTTTTTCGGCGAACGACGGCTCTTGGCAGCACAAGACCAGCGGTGCAACCTTCCTGGCAGCATGGCAAAGCTCCGTCGGGGGTTGGGGCTGCTCGATGGTGGCTGGGCGAGCTCCGGCAGTCGCTTGGTCTTCTTCGGTGTAGCTTCGGCTGAGGGAGAAGAGAAAGAGAGAGGGAATCGTGGGGAAGAGAGAGAAAAGGGAGAAGAAGAAGGCAAACCCACATGGGTTTGCATGAGACTATGCAATTTTTCCAAAATTATAAAATGGTCCCCCAACTTTCAGATCCTTTCAATTTAGTCCCCACAAAAATTGCACTTTAGTCCCATACCTTAAAACTTTTGCAACTTAGTCCCTCCATTATTAAATCCAAAAATTAACAAAGTGACCAAAATATCCCTTGAAAATCTGGGATTTTACATTACCTCCTTTATATTTTACTATTTTACTAAAGACATTATCTTCAGTTTGGAAAAAGAATTGATTATAAATTCTTAGTTAAGACAATTAATACTTTTTAGGTGACGATATATCGTACTAATGTCTAATGCTATAAGAGATCTACATTTATATTTTTATACGTAATTAAGATCCATTAGTTCCATAGTGAAAGAATTTTCTTTTTTTTTTAATGAACAGAAAAAAAGTAAAAAAGTAGAGATCTTGAAAATGAGAGATACTCTTTGTGAAAAAGATAGTTCAGCTTTCTTTTTTTCTTTTTTTTTTTTATTTCAACTTTTTGTTTTGACAGTATATATAAAGGATAATATATACTTAGATTTTAAATTAGTTAACCTAAAAACTGAACGTGATAGGAAGTTAAGATTTCATAGCGTGGGATACAAAATATTAGAAGGAAAAAAAAAAGTGAAAATAAACATTTCAAATAATATAAGAACGTGGATACTTCAAGCGAAAAAAAAAATAGTGGACACACATAACATTATAAAAATGGGAGAGATAAAAAATTTCAATTTAACAATACTTTTTTTGAAAAAAAGAATACGAAACACCAACGATTCATTCCATTACGTACACCATAATTTATCTTCCCATCATTATTTTCGAATAATAATTAGAAAAATCTTCCCTCTTATATTAATTCCTCCAACAGTTGTAATTTTTTATATTTTTAGCTATCTCTTCTATTCCTTTTCGTTCATCACTTTTTCCCACTTAATTTCTCGTGGCTCTCCCACCTAATCTCTTCTTATCTCTATCTATTCTTTCCTTCTGTTGTATATTATCAAATAGCAATTAGCTAATGCTAAGGTATGTATTATACTTTTTTATTTATAGATAAGGCAACGATATAGATGCAAACATTTTATTTATTATTTAGTTCAAAATACATCAAAAGAGTCCCGCACACACAGTACGAGACCTGCACCATCTAACATTATTTAAACATCAATTTGAGCTTAAAGAAGAACAACCCATGCCATGATAAAAGTGAGATCGATTCCTCCTCATACGAAAGGACTAGTAGTTGCGCCTACAGTCTTATTTAATGTAAAACTACAGTACGAGAGAGCCAGTAATATAGTCGCAGCAGGTGGTTTATACGAAACATAATTTTCGTACTTATTTAAGTGTAGAAATCCATCCTCTGCGAGTTTCATAGAGTACTCAGTTATCCCATGCATCAGAAGCTGCGAAACAAATAAATATCAAATGAAAAATGGATTAGGAAGTGATCATCACTTATATGCTATAATAAATATTCATTATCTACATATGTGTGTATAGATACCTAGATATGTGTGTGTATATATACATACATATGTGTGTCTAGTCTATATACATACCTGCTTTAGACAGGGTGTGGCCCTGACTGTCTTCATCCCCGAGTGCGTATACAAAATATCCACCAACTAGGTTTCCTCGCTTAGCAATATGGATCTTTTCCGTTATCGAATTTTTACCATCGTACCCAAACCACGAGGTTTCATAAGCTAAGTATTGAGAAATAGTGCTGCTATCATATGTTCCATTACTTGCTCCAGGGATCTGATTATAGGGCACGACACCGTCGTACGAAACAACTGGTGCCCCAATCCCATTATCGTTTTCGTCCAGCAATGTCCATTTCTTCCCGAAGAAAGGAATGCCCATAACTAGTTTATTAGCCAGAACGCCAGCATTAGACCAGCTGGTTATCCCACGGTCACCACTTCCAGTATAAGCTTGGTTGGCATGGAATTGAGCATGTGCAGCAGTGGTCGGAGTATAATCGTAAAGGATTAGGTTTACGAAGTCAAGATTTAGATTAATAGAATCAGCAGGGTATGTGATTGACTGACTTCCTCTTGGTATTTCGGATGCAAAGTAAACCGACGCAGTTAACAGAAGCTCAGCTTGGCGATCATCAACACGACTGCGCCACTCTTCAAAGAGAGTTGCCATGTTGTCCATGTCAACTTGAGTTTCTGGAAATTCCCAAGCAAGATCAAGACCATCAAAGCCATATCTCTGAGCTTCGTCAATAGTTGAGTTGATAAACGCGGCACGTTTAGTGGGGTCACTTGCCACGACAGAGATAGCAGTTGATGGGTTCTCCGTAGTTGATCTCGGACCTCCAATGGATAATAAAGCTTTCTTGTGTCCGCCGTGAACTTTCGTCATGAAATTCTTGATCTCCTGTGACTTGGAGATAATGAGTTTGCCATTTGTTGCATTAACACCAACAAAGGCATAAAAGATGTGAGTGAAGTAGGATGTGGGGATTCTTTCAGGTGGAAAGATGTTTGCTTGCTTTGAGAGCCAGTAGCCACCTTTGATACCGTTGGAACTTGCCATTGATACAACTGTTACACAAGCAAAAACTTTTAGTGAAATAATATCAACAATTAATCAAAATTTTACTTAATTTTACACAAGAGCTATACTCATAAACAAATTATTCAGGCAACACAATATGGTTGATTAATTCACACCGACATGCACTATCAATTTTGAGCTGCACCAAAGTTTCCTGCTATTAATACTATAAAGTATACATGTGCATGCATAGTGAGTACATAAAAATGGCAGACATGTCTACCAGCAATCTTAGAATCAATGAGAAAACAATGTTGAATATTTCAAGAAGAATAGTTACACAAAAGTATAAGAAAACTGAGACTCACCTAGCTCGGAGTTCTTGGATATATTTCTTGCAACACCAAACGATTTTCTGAGTGCTGTAGCTTTTCTTTTGTGTTATTCACTTGTATGGTCGAAGCTATTTATAGAACTTTCTAAGGATTAATTAATTAGGGATTAAAAAAAAAAGCAAACGGTAAGTGACAAAAAGCCCCCTCTATCTCCGAATGAATTATTTAATTTGTTTTACGTCATATCATTCAATGCGTGTATTTTTTTATTATTTTGAAGCCAAGTACTATAAAAAACGAAGACCATGAAGATGGCTAAATATGATTATGAGTTTGGGTTCATGTGGCTGAATTCATTAAGTCAACTTGTCCTTTACCAATATGAAAACAAACGTTATGAATGATTTTTCTTTTTTTTTTTTCTTTTTTATATAGTATATATAATTATACTAATGATATATTAGTACAGTTACAATTTTGATAATGTGTATTGTATATCTACTCCCAACTAGAAAGTTAACAAACAAATTATACAAGTAAAAGTTGGAAAACGATGAAACATGCCTTACAAATTTTCTCTAAAATCATAAACTGGTCATGTTAATTTGTTAAAAATAGTCACATAGCTTAGTATTTATGACAATACGTTTATCACGTATATATGATGCTGCAAATGGTTAATTTTGTCATTAATTACACTTCAGGTCATAGGGAAAAGCAAACTTGTATAATAATCGTACAAAACCGCACATGTCGATTGAATAGAATAAAAAAAAGAAAAAGGAATATAAAATAGCCAGATAATGAAACTATCGGATAAATATGAATCTGTAAATGATTAATTTTGTCATTAATTAAACTTCACGTCATAGGAAAAAGCAAATTTATAAAATAATCGGACAAAAAAGCACATGTCGGTTGAATGGAATAAAAAAAGAGAAAAAGGAATATAAAATGTATCGGCTTCTGATGTGAGGCACGTGCAGGGTGTATTTTTATCGCAAATCTCGTAGACCAGATCCACTAATTGTGTTGATAATATAATTAATTAGTTAGGACTTGGGAGCCAGCCAGATTTAGTGCTAGAAATACTATAATAAGAAACTAATAGAACTACGACTTTAAAGTGGCGATAAATTATACAGTCATCGTTTTAGAGTATTTATATTGTTGGCGAAATGAAAAAATCTAAAGCAGTGGCAATTGTCACCGTTTTAGATCACCGCGCCAAAATTTTCCTCCAAAAATGTTACTTGTCGCCGCTTTAGAAAAAGTGCACTAACTGGCGCCAGTTTGGAGAAGGTGTAAAAATATCTTTTCTAAGTCGCCACTTTAGATTAATATAATTAGTAATAAATTAAAATAAATATAATTATTGTAAGACATATAAAAATAAAATAAAAATCGGATTTAAAGTGGCGACAATTGTCCTCGTTTTAGATAAAGATATTTAAAGCAGCAACAATTGTCCCCGCTTTAGATTAGGATGTTTAAAGCGGCGACAAATATCGCCGCTTTGAGTTTTGAAACTTTAAAGCGGGGATAATTATCGCCGCTTTATATATTTCACGAAAATTTAGGCGGTCAAACTGACCGCCATAAATTTTTTTGAGCTTTAAAGGAAACAGTGCATTTCATTTAAAGCGGCAACATATTGTAGTCGCCACTTTAGATGATCGATTTTTATACCCACAAATCAATCTTCTTCTTCCTCCTCCACTTTCATCTCTCTCTCTCTCAACCTAGAAATCACCCTCCTCCTTCATTGGTGAGTTCTTTTTTTTTTGGCTATTTCTCACTTTTTCGATCCATTTTAATTTTTAATTTTTTTTTTTGGAATTTTTTTTCAGCTGCCCCCTTCGGCTGCTGCCGCCACCACTGCTGCCCCTTGAAACTTAAAAAGTTAGTTTTTTTTATTAATTTGTGGTTTTGTTTTGTATTTAAATAATTAAAATTATATATTGTAATATTAGTTAATTTTGGATATTAGATATGTATATATATGATTATGTGTTATGATTTTAGGTATGTTTTAGTGTTAATTAAAATAAATACTATAATATAAGGAAAAATCAGATAGTGATATAATTTTTTTTTAGTTTTAGTTTTATTTTGATATTAAATTATTAGAATTATGAATATTTATTGTCTTTTTTGATATTGGATATGAATTTTTAATGGATTATTGTATATTTGATTATTGGATTATATTATTAGTTTTGATGGATATTGGATATTGGATTATTGAATATTAGATTATTAGATTATTGAATTATATTATTAGTTTTATTGGATATTGGATTTGATGAATTATTGATGGATTATATTATTAGTTTTATTGGATATTGGTGGATATTTATGTTTTGAGAATGTTGATTGAGTATGAAGAATTATTAGTTGGATATTTTTTTGTGTTAAATTTTGATTTTTGTTAATATTTTTTATTTTAGTTTATGAGTTAGAAACTTTTTATGTTAAAATTTTATTTTATTAGAATTAATAAATGAAATGAATAATAATGAATTAATTTTTTAATTTGTTAACTAAAATACTCATAAAATTAAAAAATACCCAAAAATAACAATTTAATTTAAAAAATACCCAAAATATTCCTATAAAATAACCAAAACATCCCTAGAGTAGTAAATTACCCAAAATGCCCTTATAGTAACTAAAATACTCATAAAACTAAAAAATACCCAAAAATAACAATTTAATTCACAAAATACCCAAGATGCTTTTAGAGTAACTTAAAAACTCATCAAATTTAAAAATACCCAGAAATACCCATTTAATTCACAAAATACCAAAAATGCCCCTAGAGCAATAAATATCCAAAATGCCCTTAGAGTAACTAAAAAACTCATAAAATTATAAAAAACCCAAAATACTAATATAATTCATAAAATACCGAAAATGCACCTAGAGTAATAAAATATCCAAAATTCCCTTAGATTAACTAAAAAACTCATAAAATTAAAAAAAAAAACCCAAAATACCTGTATAATTCACAAAATACCGAAAATACCCCTAGTGTAATAAAATACCCAAAATACCCTTATCGTAACTAAAATACTTTTAAAAATTAAAAATGTAATAAAACACCTATATAATTCACAAAATGTCCAAAATGCCCCTAGAGTAGTAAAATACCCAAAATACCCTTATAGTAACTAAAATATTCATAGAATTAAAAAAAACCCAAAATTATCAATTTAATTCACAAAATACCCAAAATACCCCTAGAGTAATAAAATATCCAAAATGCCCTTAGAGTAACTAAAAAACTAATAAAATAAAAAAAACCCAAAATACCAATATAATTCACATAATACCGAAAATGCCCCTAGTGTAGTAAAATACCCAAAATGCCCTTGTAGTCACTAAAATACTTTTAAAAATTAAAAATGTAATTAAATACCCATATAATTCACAAAATGCCTAAAATGCCCCTAGAGTAGTAAAATACCCAAAATATCCTTATAGTAACTAAAATATTCATAGAATTAAAAAAAATCCAAAAATACCAATTTAATTCATAAAATACCCAAAATGCCCCTAGAGTAATAAAATATCCAAAATGCCCTTAGAATAACTAAAAAACTAATAAAATTACAAAAAACCCAAAAGAGGGCTAATTAGCACCCCTTCTAAACATAAAAGCACCCCTTCTACTAATAAAATGACTAAAATAACAAAATTTAAAAACAATGATACTCTTTTTGCACCCCACCATCCAAAAGTATCGCACTTCCACTTCCTTAAACTTCGTCACCCCTTCACTTTTCTTTACTTTGAATTTCTTTGATTTTTTTTTTTTTTTGTTAGTTAACCTTCCTTTTTACCCTCTCAATTTTTAGGATTTTGCTTTTGCAACCTAAGTCTTGTGCAACAAAACTGATAGAAAAAGAAATAATTCAGAAAAATGTCTACAATTATCTACTGATCTTTTTATTTGAAGCTTGTTAATTATCTATTTGGAAAAGAAGTCCATATAAACACCGAAATCATAATGATCTTACATTGACTAAAAGAAAATATCAAACAGGAAAAACGAAAAAAAATGAAAAGAAAGAAAATGTGGTTCTGGAGTCTTGGCTTTTTTTTTCCCCCCCCTTCTTTTGACTCTTCAAAGCCGTTATCTCTTTGTAAGGAAAAAGAAAACATTAGAGTTATATGTTGTATATTGGTTGTGACTTAGTGAGTTGTAGTGGTATTGATGGAGTTATATTGCTTGGATTTTCAATTCCTACGGCAAACAGCAGAAAAAATAGTTATCTGATGGGGTGTACCGTACAGTTTACTTCAGGGGCATATTTGTACTTTAAATAAAATTTTAAGAAAAAAGGGGTGCTTAAATGCAAGGATGGGTTGTCAATAAAAATCCCCCAAACCCAAAATACCAATATAATTCATAAAATACCGAAAATGCCCCTAGAGTAATAAAATACCCCAAATACCCTTATAGTAACTAAAATACTCACAAAATTACAAAATACCCAAAAATAATAATTTAATTCACAAAATACCCAACATGCCCATAGAATAATAAAATACCCCAAATACCTTTAGAGTAACTAAAAAACTCGTAAAATTAAAAAAGTACCCAAAAATACCAATTTAATTCAAAAAATACCCAAAATACCCCTAGAATAGTAAAATACCCAAAATGCCCTTATAGTAATTAAAATACTCATAGAATTAAAAAAAAAACAAAAAAATACCATTTAATTCACAAAATACACAAAATGTCCCTAGAGTAATAAAATATCCGAAATGCCCTTATAGTAACTTAAAAACTCAAAAAATTAAAAAGTACCCAAAAATACCAATTTAATTCACAAAATACCCAAAATGCCCCTAGAATAATAAAATATCCAAAATGCCCTTAGAGTAACTAAAAAACTCATAAAATTAAAAAAACTCAAAATACCCATGTAATTCTCAAAATACCGAAAATGCCCCTAGAGTAATAAAATATCCAAAATACCCTTATAGTAACTAAAATACTCTTAAAATTGCAAAATACCCAAAAATAACAATTTAATTCACAAAATACTGAAAATGCCCCTAGAATAATAAAATACCCAAAATGCCTTTAGAGTAACTAAAAAACTCATAAAATTAAAAAAAAATCCAAAAATGCCAATTTAATTCATAAAATACCCAAAATACCCCTAGAGTAATAAAATATCCAAAATGCCCTTGGAGTAACTAAAAAACTCATAAAATTAAAAAAAAAAAAAGCCGAAAAGTACTAATTTAATTCACATAATACGCAAAATACCACTAGAGTAATAAAATATCCAAAATGCCCTTAGAGGAGCTAAAAACTCATAAAATTAAAAAAAAAATCCAAAATACCCATATAATTCACAAAATACCCATAGAAATTACCCAAAACGAAGCAACAGAAGGAAGATCAACGATTACAAAATACCTAAAATGCTCAATGATTATCTAAAATTGAAATGAACAAGAAAAGGTCAATGATCAGAAAATACCTAAAATGTTCAACGATTCGGAGATTAATGTACTTTGTATCAAAAGATAAGTCGAATGAATAAAAAATCCTTTCCTTAGCAGTGTTTCTTTTTCTTCCGGTATCTTTGCACATGTTATTTTACTTTCTAGTGAAACTATTATCATGTATTTATTTAATCTCCATGATCCACTAAGATAGCTCCATTTGACTATGACTGAAATTGAATTTGTTGCAATGTAATTTAGTTAGCTTCTTGACATATATAAATCTGATCAGTGTGATAAACAAAATTAAAGTTCTAATTATTTGAAAAAAAAAATTGTAGTGGATGATTAAAAAATTCAAATGAGGAATTATTCCAATCTCATTGACTCTATTTAATACCGATGCCTATAGAATCTATATGTATATACATATCTATTGTCTAACAATGAAAATAACAATAAGAAAAAGATTATCAGAAAGGAAAATGGAGGAGAACGGGATTACACAAACTTACCACTAATTCAATATCCATTGAAGGGGATTTTTGCTTCACAACCTAAAGATTCACACCTTCCTCTTCTCTGTTCTTGTTTTTCAGTCTATTCGTCTTCTTCCTCTCCTCTTTCTTAATTCTAAAATTTTCCAGGTAGAGCTCCTTCAATAAAGAAATAAAAAATCGTCCAGGGGAGAGGAAATGATGGGTTTGGGCTCTTTTTTTTTTGGTAAAGTGTTTTGTGAAATAGTATAGAAAGAAGGGCGTATTTGCAAAATAATTTAGTATTTCATTGTTATTGATGTAGCAAATGAGATGGATTGCCATCTCATATGCTATGTCACTTGGTATTAAAAAGTTGGTACAACTTTTGGGATATTTAGTATTATCCTTATTATAAATCATAAGTAAAAGTCATAACGAAGAAGGGACTTATAATTGGGTCTCAAAATCTGAACAGCTAAAACTAGATTTCTATTCGACGACAAAGTGAATAACTAACTACAATCAGTATAAAGAATTTAGCAGAAGATACAAGGGAAGTAGAGAAAGAATAAAATACAGACTAATATATACACATGTATATTTGTTTAGAACCTGCAACTTCTTTTGAATGTGCACATTTTTACTTCAGCTAAGGTCTCACCTTCACAGATGACCAAGAAGAAGGGTTCACCGATATTTTGACTGGTTAAACAAAAATTAGTTATATGCTGGACAATAATGCAATGAAAAACTATTCAAAATATAATATTTTGTTGAAATTACTAATATAAAATAAGAAATTGCAACTCAGGTACTCAATCTAATAAGAATCAAATAAACTGTATAGCCAAAAGGACTAAAACGAAACACTTTTAATAGTTTAAGGACTAATACGGTGCAATTTAAAGTTTAAGGAACAAAGTGAGACTTTCTTCTTGGTACAGGGACGAATGGAGTCATTTATCCCTTTATGCATTTAGACTTCACTAATACTACTTTGACATTTCCTTTCAAGAGGAAAAAAAAAGAAAGAAATCTATTTTGAAATCCTAGTAATACTATAAGCCCTGTGTAGGCTATGGAAGTTCATGTATAATTAAATATATTTAAAATTATATATAAAATGACTAAATATAGGTATAATATAGGCCTGCACAAATGTGGGCCGAGCTGGACCGGGCCGTTGGGCCTATTATTGAGGCCCAGTCCAATTCTTACTATATGTAACGGGTTGGCCCAGGCCCACATTAATATGGGTCGGGTCGAATTGAGCCAGTACTATGCTTTTTCTTCGGAATGTGGGCTGGCCCATATTGACATCTCTAGGTTTAGCTATTATTGCTTCGTGTGCCAGATGAATTGGTAAGTGCACCACAGGGGGAAAGATTTTCTCTAGCTAGCAAAGAGTTACGATAATATTCTTTTCTAATTGCTCGAATTCTTCTAATATTAAAGTCTTTAAACTTAACTCTTTGAAGAATATGCTTAACTAAATTAGTGTCGTGATGTAACCACATATTGCCCATTTCCGACCCTTGCACTTACAAAAATATCAGCCGATATTTCATCGATAAAATTAATTTTGCCGTCCTTGGGGCATATTTGTACAAGTATAAATTTGTTACATTTATTGGTTTAAGTATATAATTGCAATTGGATTATACTATATATAGAGCATATATAAAAGTGTAGCATATGCTCATTCTGTTAAGAATAAAATGAAATATATAACAAAAATGACTAAAATAGTACTTTTTTAATAGTTGAATGAGTAAAATGCGCAATTTAAAGTTTAAGGACTAAAGTGCGACTTTTCTCATAGAGATCAATAGGGTCATTTATCCTTAGATAAAATGTAAAACATCATTTATCTTTACTGGAATTATATGTTATTGAATATAATGTAATAGAAAAAGGGCATTTGGTATAAGGGGCGCTATCAATACTAGCCCTATTTTAAAGGATATGGTGAAAAATGGGACACTCCGTAATTCATTTACAAAAAGAAGACTTCTATTAATGAAATTTTTTGAAAAGGCAAAAATGCCCTTTCTTCCTACACTGATTCTTTCAGTTACGATTTCCACATGCTTAAATCACAGGCAGTTTTTCGTTTTTTACAACTCAAAATTTCTCCAATTTTCATTCTAAAAAGAAAAATAATCTCTGATTTTTGCTTTCTTCCAGCTTTAGAGCTCTGTGACTTTCATACCCATGGATTTCTAAGTTTCAGAGACTCATAATCTGAGGTACATTCCTTCTTCATTCTACTATTATGTGGTTGAAAAAGTGTTATTAAATTGAATTACACAAACTCTTAGATCTGGATTTGGATATGAGATAATTAATGATTTGCCTTTGAATTTTTAGTGAATGAATTGTAAGTGAATTATTTTTGAATGAAATTGATGTTGAAATTGCTATGGATTTTGGGTTTCCATTAACAAAAAATACGCATTCTCTCTCTGTGAAATTACATGAGAATCAAGGGTTGAAGATGATGACTCGATGCGGGTCGAAAACTCTCGACTGTAATTGAGAAGAATACTGGAAAAGTGTTCTGTTTAGGTATTCAACTGCAATCAAAAGTCTTCAACCCCCATCGAAATCTATACTGAGAAGTCCATATTTATATTTGTGTTCTCAACTACGGTCGAACAAAAACGACCCTAGTCAAAAACGAAGTCGAAAATTTTTGACTAAGGGTCGAAATAAATCTAAAAGTTGTAAAAGCTACTTTAAAATATATTGAATTATTCTAATATTTTCTGGTATGTCTTCACTGGTTCGAATTGTTGTTTCTTTTGATGGAGATTGGAAAAAAACAGATCAAGAGAATTGGAGGTTCACTGGTCTTAAGGCTAAAGGACTAATTGTGCAGAAAGAAATTACTTATGATGAACTGGTCAAAAAAGTTAGTGAGTTGCTTCAAGTTGATTGTGGTAGTTATAAAATGGAGATGAAATTCATTGTTCCTGGGATGGTTTCTATGCCTATTGCACCTATTGAGATACAAAACGATGATGATGTTAGATTTTTTATATCAGAGAATTTAAGCAATGTAGACAACCGAACACCGCTTTGTGTCACTCTGGTTAGAATAAGCCCAGATTCAATCCAAGGTATGAGGGTTTATACCTGTAGCAGACATATACGTTACACCAAATTAGGCAATGAAGAGTTTGATGATCTAATGTGAAATCTAATCGCCTTCGTCGGAGAATATGGTGAAATCGAATTCGTCGGAAAATATGGCGAGAGATCACCTTCGTCGGAGGATATGGCGAGACCACCTTCACGGTAAAGACTTCACGACCATTCGTCTGAGCCTCCTGCGTTTCTTTGTCTCACCTTTTCTGTTTCTTGAACGAGGTTAGTTAGAGAAAAGGGTGTTTGGGATTTAGTAGAAAAAAATGGGTATCTAAGTAATTTCATAATAGCCACGTGGCAATAGGGATTACTTTTGATAAAACTTTTAGATCAGTCCCTTTTATCATTATAAGGTGCAAAGGGACCCCTTGGGTGTAAATATCCCTATATATAATATTCAAAGTTTAGAGTTTTTTTTGTTCAATTTGTGTGTATTGGAAAAAGATAATTATTCTAGTGGGAAAATTGGTATCGAATAAATCCCTTTGATTTAGTGACAAAAATAAGTAATTTCTAAATGTTCTAGTGACAAAACTATTTTGTAGCTAATAAAAAGACTTCAGTGACAAACAATTGTTTTGTGACTAGTACGTTGAGTATTAGCTACAAATTGACCATTTTAATTACAAAATAGTATAGCATTAGTGAGAGAATAGTAAGTAACTAAATTTTTATAATTTGCTACAAAATTTTGTCAAAGAAAAAAAGTAATAATACCTACTGTGACTTTTTTTCCCTAAACCGAATATGTGATTTTGCGAAAATAATTTATAAATCGACAGTGCATAATATTTGATTTTTCTTTCTTTTCTAGCACTAAGTCTGGCTGGCCCAGCCTGACCCCTAGTACATGTAGGCTTGTACCATATTTTTTCTTCAGAATATGGGCCGACCCACAAAGCCGGACCCACATTGACATCTCTACGTGAAGGGGCGACCTTAGCTAAAATTAAAGTGCATATTCAAAAGAAGTTATATGTATATAAATGTGTATAAACAAATATAATTGTGTACATATTTGTGTATTGAATTTTTTATCCATTTCCCTTGTATCTTTAGCTAAATTCTTTATGCTTATTGTAGTTACTTATTAGCTTTATCATTGAATAGGAATCTAGTTTCTAGCTACTCAGATTTTGAGGCCCAATTGTGTGTCCTTTTTTTTTATGATTTTTACTTTAATTTATTAAATATCATTTATAGATGAGTAACTAAGTGTACATGAACTTGCATAGCTTACACAGAGATGCATTGATTTTGTGGGATGTTGTTATAAATATAATTTATATTATACGCGCAGATCATTCTTTGTTTATCACAGACGGCCGAAAGTTGATTAAAATGATGAGAATCTAATCAAAGGAGTTGCAACAGAGTCTGTTTCTATTTGCAACAGAGTCTGTTTCTACCTCGGAAAAAGAGGGTCTATAGTATTACTAGGGTTTTAAAATAGATTTATTTATTTTCCTTCTTGAAAGAAAAAATCAAAATAGTGTTAGCAGAGGCTAATTACATAAAATGTGAAAGCTCATTTATTTTTGTTGGAACTATATGTTATTGAATACTATGATGTAATAGAAAAGGCATTTGGTACATGTATATAATATTCATATTTTAGAGCTTTTTGTGTTCAATTTGTGAGTATATATTCTACAGAAAAATATAATTACTCTAGTGACAAAAATGGTATAGAATAAAGCACTAGATTTAGTGACAAAAATAAGTAATTTCTAAATATTTTAGTGACGAATCTATTTTGTAGTTAATAAAAAGACTATAGTGACAAAAGAAAGGATCCCTAGAAAAAAAAACCTAGCTTCCTTTTCTTTCTCTCTCAAAAAATTCTTGGCAGACGCTTTCACAAGATTCCGGAGAGGGAGTGCTTTGATCTCCTTCTCTGACCTCTCCTCTTCCTCCATTCTCCTTCTTGGTCTCCTTCGGGATGAGGGGTCTTTCTGTATTTTATTTCTTTATTTTTATAATAAGTCCAGATTTAGATCTGGTTATAGTACTACTAGATTTTTTATCTGTGTGAGTTTTCAGTTCTATTTACTAGATCTTAACTCTGAGAACTTTTTCTTTGAATTTAGATATAAAATACGGATAAATTAGTTTTCCTTTTCAGCAGACGTGGATCTCATTTAGTATTGGAATCACGGTACTCTACCTGCCAAGAATGTAGTCTACTAGCAATGAAGGTAATTATTTACTTGTGATCCTTGTTATCTTCTTCTGTTGGAAAATTATGGTGCTCATAATCTTGTTATTGTTGTGTTTATGATCCATTTTTCGTCTCCTTTCATTAGGAGTTTGAAATTGTAATCCTATGTTCTTGTATTGTAATTGAAGTTTTTTAGCTTTTATTAATATTATTCCTTTGAGGAGTCTATTTTATATTAAAAAAAAAATTAGTGACAAACAGTTGTTTCGTGACTAATACATAGGGTATCAGCTACAAATTGACCATTTTAGTCACAAAATAATATAGTATTAGTGAGAAAATAGATAGTAGCTAAATTTTTATAATTTGCTACAAAACTTTGTTTAAAAATAATACCGTCTGTGACTTTTCTTCTTTAAAATCGAATATGTGATTTTACGAAATAATTCATAAATCGACTGTTCATAATATTTGATTTTTCTTTCTTTTCTAGCGCTGTCTTGCTGGCTCCTAAGTCGAATTAATAATATTCTCAGCACAATTAGTGGATCTCGGTCTATGATATTTGGAATAAAAAATCCATTAAAACAATTAGGCACGTGGCTCACATTAGAATCGATAGTTCATTACCTGGTTAGCTCTCGTCACTGTATTCCTTTTTTTTATTTTTATTTTATTTTATTCAATCAAAATGTGCGATTTTGTCCGTTATTTTATAAATTTGCTTTTTCTTATGACATGAACTGTAATTAATGACAAAATTAATCCTTTACAGATTCACATTTACGTTTTGAACTTTTTTGTCACAAATGCTAATCCATGTGACTGTTTTTAACAAATTAACATGACCAATTTATGATTATAGAGAAAATTTGTAAGGTTTGATTCACCGTTTCCAACTTTTACTTGGATGAGTTGGTTGTTAACTTTCTAGGCCCAATTGTAAGTCCCTTCTTCGTTATGACTTTTAATTACGATTTATTAAACATCATTAATTGAGGAGTAACTAAGTATACATGAAATTCCATAGCTTACACAGGGCTTATATTATTACTAGGATCTCAAAATAGACTTTTTTCCTTTTCTTTTTTTTCTTCTTGAAAGGAAAGGTCAAAATAGTGTTAGTAGAGACTAATTACATAATAGGATAAATGATTTTATTAGTCCCTATACTAAGGAGAAAGTCTCACTTTGGTCCTTAAACTTTAAATTGTACTGTATTAGTCCTTAAACTATTAAAAATATTTGTTCTAGTCTTTTTGGCTGTATAGTTTATTTGATTCTTATCAAAATGAGTACATGAATTGCACTTCTTATTTTATATTAGTGACTTCAACAAAATATTACATTTTGAATAGTTTTACGTTGCAATATTGTCCAGCGTACAACTAATTTTTGTTCAACCAGTCATTTTTAAGTTGCTTCGATTCATATTCTAATCTCTTTATAGTATTAGACTATACTTCTGGATATGAAATAAGCATAATAAGAATAAAATAAAATATATAACAAAAGGACTAAAATGATACTTTTTTAATATTTGAAAGACCAAAATGCGCAATTTAAATTTTAAGGACTAAAGTGAGATTTTTCTCATAGTTTAGATGCCAATAGAGTCATTTATCATTAGATAAAATATAAAACATCATTTATCTTTGCTGGAATTATATGTTATTGAATATAATATAATAGAAAAAAGGCATTTGGTACTTATATGTAATATTCAAATTTTAGAGCTTTTTGTATTCAATTTGTATGTATTGGAAAAAGATAATTACCCTAGTGGGAAAATTCGTATAGAATAAAGCCCTTGATTTAGTGACAAAAATAAGTAATTTCTAAATATTCTGGTGACAAAACTATTTTGTAGCTAATAAAAAGATTTCAGTGACAAATAATTGTTTTGTGACGAGTACGTAGAGTATTAGCTATAAATTGACCATTTTAGTCACAAAATAGTAGCATTAGATAGAATATATTAAGTAGCTAAATTTTTATAATTTGCTTCAAAATTTTATCAAAGAAAAAAAGCAATAATACCTGCCGTGACTTTTCTTCCTTAAAATCCAATATGTGATTTTGGAAAAATAATTTATAAATCGAAAGTTCATAATATTTGATTTTTCTTTCTTTTCTAGCACTAATTTTGGCTGGCCCCTAAGTCCTAACTAATTAATAATATTATCAACACAATTAGTGGACCTGGGTCTATGAGATTTGCCATAAAAATACAGCCTGCACGTGCTTCACATCAGAAGCAGATACATTTTATATTCCTTTTTCTCTTTTTTTATTCCATTCAATCGACATGTGCCTTTTTTGTCCGATTATTTTATAAATTTGCTTTTTCCTATGACCTGAAGTGTAATTAATGACAAAATTAATCATTTACAGATTCATATTTATCCGATAGTTTCATTATCTGGCTATTTTATATTCCTTTTTCTCTTTTTTATTCTATTCAATCGACATGTGCGGTTCTGTACGATTATTATACAAGTTTGCTTTTCCCTATGACCTGAAGTGTAATTAATGACAAAATTTACCATTTGCAGCATCATATATACGTGATAAACGTATTGTCATAAATACTAAGCTATGTGACTATTTTTAACAAATTAACATGACCAGTTTATGATTTTAGAGAAAATTTGTAAGGGATGTTTCATCGTTTTCCAACTTTTACTTGGATAATTTGTTTGTTAACTTTCTAGTTGGGAGTAGATATACAATACACATTATCAAAATTGTAACTGTACTAATATATCATTAGTATAATTATATATACTATATAAAAAAGAAAAAAAAAAAAGAAAAATCATTCATAACGTTTGTTTTCATATTGGTAAAGGACAAGTTGACTTAATGAATTCAGCCACATGAACCCAAACTCATAATCATATTTAGCCATCTTCATGGTCTTCGTTTTTTATAGTACTTGGCTTCAAAATAATAAAAAAATACACGCATTGAATGATATGACGTAAAACAAATTAAATAATTCATTCCGAGATAGAGGGGGCTTTTTGTCAC
>JXTC01000910.1:0-16710 GCA_002914845.1 Trema orientale
TAACTATTCAATAACTCATTTTGGAACTGTAATAACACTTAAGGCCCATACTTGGGATATAGCCTGTATTATCTATTATGCCTACTTGTGATGACAATGGTGATGCATGTCTATGTTTTATTACTATCATTAACAGTCTATGTCTAGTGGTGATCACAAACTGTGGGAATTTACAATTTAAACTATTTTTATAATCTTTATAGAAGCTGTCGTTTTTCAACTAGATGTCGTTTTTCTAAAAAATTGCAGTTTCTAAAATTTTTCAAAAATAAATTATGAATTTCCATTTGTGAAATTCTCTTTCTGCCACTGGCCCGGGGTTTGGGTCGTGACAATGATTATTAATTATTTTAACAGAAAACAAAGTCTAGATGTATAACTTAGAGAATTGGGTCTAATTACATGTTTGAAATAGAAATTGATTTCATTTAATACACTTTTGAGTCAAAAGAGAAACAACTAATCAACATCCGTTGATGCGAGAATCAAGCCCTTCGAAATTTAAGAACCTCAATTAAAAAATTGAAAAAAAATATTATTTCACTAAGGGATAATAATATTAAAATACCCTGAGTTTTATCTTTTCTGCAAAAAAAAATGTGATTTTTGAATACCTGCAAAATAATATTCTCACATTTAAATTTTCGCAAAATAATACTTTGACTTTTGAATTTCTGTAAAATAATATTATGATTTTTGAATTCTACAAATTAACACCTTAACAATTAAAATTCTTGCAAATTAACACCTTAACATTTGAAATTCCTATAAATTTATAATCTTAATGCCCAATTAGTTGATTTTAATAATAAAAAGATGGTAGTAGCCATCATCAACTTAATTAAAACTTATTAAACAATAATAAAATTTCTGAAAAAATATTTTTAGTTAGCTTATCGAGAGGTAAAAGTAGTTAATTGTACAAAAAAAAAAAAAAGAAACAAGAGAGGTTAAAAAAAATTGATTTTTTTAGCAATTAACCAAAAAAAGTATTTATAAAATAATTTCCGATAATATACTAATATTTAAACATTTTTAATAAGTTAGTGATAGATGTTTGCGTCTTTTAATTTGCTCATAGTATAAATATACAAAGAAAACAAAAACTGAGGGTATTAATTTGCAAAAATTGTAAATATCAGGGTATTAATTTGTAAGATTCAAAAGTGAGAATATTAATTTGCAGAAATCGTAAATATGAGGGTATTAATTTGTAAAATTCTAAAAATGAGGTTATTAATTTGCAGAAATTCAAAAGATATGGTATTTTTTATAAAAAAGTTAAAACTGAGGGTATTTTTATGTGATTATCCCTTTCACTAATAAATATATAAGCCTTAATCGGGCAAAAAGTTTAGAAAACTAACCAGTAAATATTTCTCTTATTAATACACCCTATATCTAACAGAAAATCAGGAAAAGCTCATGATAGCTCGATTCAGACCGAAGAAAAAACAATATACACACAACCTCACAGATAATCCCAAAGAGGTGCTTAATCCAACATCCAGAATGTCCACAAGTCTAGGTCAAATACACTAACAACCGAAAAGAGTTTTGGATAATAGGATGTGCCATACAGACTCAGTATGTCACGCTCCGAAGTGTTTAGTAACAAAAAGGGATGCAATGATCTCTAATTCAACCCATTTAAACTTTTTAGAGAGTATGGTTTGTATTTGAATGAAAACCTGTTTTAGTAAAATCACTAAAGAATGAACCAAATATTATTTATCCTCAAATTAGTTGTTCCACCACCATTAATCAGAAGTCCAAATTAAGAATTTAATATTTGAATTCCACAGTAATGCGGTCCACCTGGTTAAACATAGATTGTATAAATATAGTTCAAAATAAGTTCCAACATATCGTCCATTGCATCTATTGTTCACAACAGACCATAGATAATGGTTTATACAGTACTTAATATCTAAACGATACCAAACACTAAAACCAGTCCAACACAACTTGGCACTACCAAGTGCTCCAAAACAGTCTTCCAATAACTCCGCTTCAGAAAAGCTAACACTGATCTTTGTTGTCTAAGTCACACTAGACATTACCTGAAAAATGGAAGGAGGGGGAATGGGCAAAACTATGTTCAGTAGAAGCTACGATTACCCACCTCATTAGTTTTACCAAAATTCTAAATGGTTAGCTTTATAACAGTTCATAGATCCATATATCATTCCTATTTAATTCATAAAAAATGGTGATGCCAAAAGTTCAACAAGTTCATACATAAATGTAGATTTATAAGAAAATATGCAATCACTATTATCTTTTTAGTTATGTAATCATGTGACAAAATCCGCCAAGACAAGGTATGTTCATAAAGTCCGGCTCATAGGCCCGCATAAATAAACAACATAATGGCACCTAAAGAGGTGTAACTATTAGGGTTTATGCCCTAAAAACATGTAATTTTAGATATTTACTGAATTAATAAAATGACATTTTCTATTTGAATTTGTGCATAATGTGTATGTCTTTAAATATCAGAAAATTCTTAGTTTATTTATGTAACCACAAATTTAGTATATAAGTGTTATATATATGAGGATTAAATTTATGGATAATAAACTAAATATAGTCCGTAATAATTAATTAAAATTTAGGATCTTTGATTAAATATTATTAGTACGGTCCATTAATACTGAGAATGTAATAGTCTTATCATGACTATTGATATGTTGATATCATAATGGAGGTACTTTATATAATTCGATTATATAGGATTAGACCAAGCATGATTTGAATCTCACATAAATTTCGTTAACTGTTGAGAGTTCAAATAATATCACTAGATGATCATATGTAAATCAATCTTAATCCTGAGTAGTTATAGGCTTCTATTTATAACATTATATTCTTTAACATACTTGTTAAAGCTTTGTTTTTATTTTTTTAAACAGATCTAAATACTTGTATCTTGGGAGCATGATGAAATGAGTAGCTGAGAATATAGCTTACAGATATGGAACCCATTCCTTTCATTAGGAAGCTAGAAAGATGATTCCCTTGTGTATTGATTCAGGACTTGAACAGTTTAAGTACTCAATTTATAATAGATTTAAAAATTAATTATTCATTGGAGAATCAATGGTACACAAGGATAAAGATATAATTAGAGAGGTAAACGGAACATGACTTAGCTCCAATTATGAATTGTCTATAGAGGATTAAACTACATGTAATGATTAAATCAATGGATTGCTCACTGTTTTCTGAGTAAATTAATTCTGTAATTTCAAGAGTGCAATTCCAGATTTTTAGTAGAGTAATACTGGAATTAATAAATTAAATAAATTAATTAAAGAGTTTAATTAATTGTCAGAATTTATTGGAGCTTGAATTATAGGTTCATAGGTCCCTAATTCCACCTCTTATAAGCACTGTACTAGATATTATATTATTTCTGTTACTGCATATTTTGTTTAGATAAATAGTTTATCTATATATATAATTAATAATTATTAATAATTAATTAATTAATTAATTTTGAATTAATTAATTTAAATTATGGAGAGATAAGTTTCCTAATTTATTTAAATTTTGAATTTAAAAATATCTAATCATTAGATAATTAGATAAATAAAAATTGGGAAACTGACTGAAAGTAAAACACTCTTACCAGTTATTTGCTAGTTTATATATATGTATATTAATTAATTATTTAGATTAATTAATTTAAATATATATATAATCACGTTTTCTTCTTAAAACATAAGTTTACGTTTTCTTATAAAAGGAAAACAAGGTCACATTTTGTTTTTTGAAAGTTATATATAAGTATATATTAATTTGATTAATATATTATTTTATTAAATAGTTTAATAAATAGAAATATATATATAAAGTAAAACCCTAACAGAATACATACTACGTATTATTTTCTACAAAGCCTCCATAACCTAGAGAGAAAAAAAAGAGTCTTCCTATTCTTTGTAGAACAAACTCTTGCAATCTCATGTGTTGAGAATATTGCAAGGGCCTAGAGTGTGAGTTTTAAGAAATTGTATGCAACGCTCATATATTCATCCAGTTGTGCATGAGGCTTGGATTGGAAACTCGTGGTTTAGAAGACAGAAAAGCTAGGATCCGCTGATAGGCTACAAGAGGTATTAGATCTATTCTCTTTGTATGTTTTTATTTGCTATGAATTAATACCATGCACTCATATAGTCAATTATTTTGAGAAAATTTTTGATTGTTCCTAGACCAATTTTTCGCTGCGAAAATCATTTTGAAAACTAACAATTGGTACTGGAGCGGTTATATGAGTATATAGTATTAATTATTTGTATGCATGAGTGGGTATTGCATTATTTTTTATATGTATTTGATGATAAATGGATGAGTTATCATATGATGGATGTATGGTTGGTATTTGGTCATTAATTATTTGGTTCCTTAGGTTTTAATTTTTTTTTTACAATTTATTTTGATTAGATCAAAATATGTAAACCCTAATTTTAGGGTATAGACTTTGTCATAATTTTTTTTTTCCTTATAATGTATAAAGAAGATGATGGAGATGTTTNCTGTGGAGAATCTATTTATATACAGATTCCCATCCAACGGTGAATAGACAGGGCCCTACGTAGGGGCGCCCCTACTGTAGACGCGCCCATATTAAATATATGTGATATATGTATATATAAATTAATATATATTATATATATAACCGAAGGGGAATTCATGATGAGAGTAGGTAATAAAGCCAAAGATTCGGCAAAAGTAGTAGGAGTCGTCCATCTTTATTTTAGGAATAGATTTTTGTTATTGAACAATGTTTATTTTATTCCCAATTTTCACAGGAATTTGATTTCTATTTCAAGACTATTTGAATAAATGTTTGGTGTTTCTTTTCTTAATAATGAGATTATTATTTCTAAAAATGGTTTAAATATTTGTTCTGCAAAAATAGAGAATGGACTTTACATGTTAAGGTCGGATGAACAATCACTGCTTAATACCAAAATGTATAAAGTAGAACATCCCAAACCTAAAAAGCAAAAAGTTTCTCATGACGACAATACATATCTTTGGTACCTTAAGTTAGGGCATATCAATCTAGATAGGATAAACAGATTTATAAAGGATGGTCCTTTAAGAGAGCTAAAAGTTGGCACTCTACCAGTTTATAAATCTTGTCTGGAAGGGAAAATAACTAAGAGACCTTTCTCAGTAAAGGGCGAAAGGGCCAAAGAACCCCTTGAGCTTGTGCATAGCGATGCATGTAGTTAATTGAATGTACAAGCAAGAGGCAGTTACAAATATTTTGTCACATTTATTGACGATTATTCACGATATGGATACATGTACCTAATGCAAAGAAAATCTGAAACCTTTGAAAAGTTCAAAGCATTCACAGCAGAAGCTGAAAAGCAATTAAATAAGTCATTAAATACTCTTCGATCAGATCAAGGAGGTGAATACTTTGATAATGAATTCAAAGATCACTTGCTGGAGAATAGCATCTTATCCTAACTCATAGTACCTGGAACACCATAACAGAATGGTGTTGCAGAAAGGAGAAACTGAATGTTGCTTGATATGGTTAGATCAATAATAAGCTACTCTTCCCTACCACTCTCATTTTGGGATTATGCACTACAAACCGTTGTTTATATTTTGAATGTAGTACCTTCTAAGTCTATCCAAAAAATACCTTTAGAGTTATGGAATAGGCACAAATCTAGTTTACATCATATTTGCATATCGGGGTGCCCAGTATATGTACTGAAAGGAAAGACTGGGAAGCTAGAACCATGCACAAAGGTTTGTTTATTTGTATGTTATCCAGAAGGCACAAGGGGAGGTTTGTTTTATAATGCTCAAGATAAAAATGTATTTGTATCGACAAATGCATTTCAAACCTCGAAGTAAAGTTGTACTAGAGGAATTACTTTCTGATTAGATCAGACCACAACCAATAATAGTTGTTGAACGACAAAATTATGAGACCACTATTCCAGATCAGAATAGCTTGGCAACTCGATGTAGTGGGAGGAGTTATTAGACTATCTACTCGCTACAGGAAAGTTGAAGAAGCACATTTTGCTGCATCAGATAGTAGCCAAGATGACCCATTGACATACAAACATGCAATGGAAGATTCTGATAAGAAAAAATAGCGAGAGGCTATGAACCAAGAAATGGAATCCATGTATTCCAATTTTGTCTGAGAACTTGTAGATCCACCTGAAGATGTCAGGCCTATTGGATGTAAATAGATCTATAAAAGAAAAAATAAGTGCAGATGGAAAAGTTGAAACGTTCAAGGCTAGGTTAGTGGCAAAGGATTATATCCAAAAAGAGGGAGTTGATTATGAAGAGACTTTCTCGCCAGTAGCCATGCTTAAATCCATACGTATCCTCTTATCTATTGCTGCTTGTTTAGACTATGAAATATGGCAAATGGATGTCAAGACAGCTTTTTTGAATGGCTATCTTGAAGAAAGCATCTATATGGTGCAACCAGAAGGTTTTGAAGCTAAAGGCCAAGAGTAGAAAGACTGCAAGCTACTTATGTCCATTTATGGGCTTAAGCAAGCTTCAAGATCATGAAATCTAAGATTTGATGAGACGATCAAGTCATATAGTTTCGATCAAAATGTTAATAAACCTTGTGAATATAAGTACATCAAAGACAAAAAAATAGTCTTCCTAGTTCTTTATGTAGATGATATTTTGCTCATTAGGAATGATGTGGAAATATTATCTAATGTAAAGAAGTGGCTAACCGAGCAATTCTACATAAAAGATTTGGGATCCAGATTGGGATCCAGATTATTCGAGATCGCAAGAACAGACTTTTGCCACTATCTCAAGCATTTTATATTGAAAAGATGCTCATTCATTTTTCGATGCAAAACTCCAAGAAAGGATAGTTACCTTCTCGACATGGAGTTATCCTTTCCAAAGAGCAATATCCCAAGACACCTCAAGAGGAAGAGGATATAAGACGGGTTCATTATGCATCTATAGTTGGCAGCCTTATGTATGCCATATTGTGTACTAGGCTTGACATATGCTACGCAGTAGGGATAGTCAGTCGTTTTCAATCAAATACAGGATTAGATCACTGGATAGCAGTAAAGCATATTCTCAAATATCTTAGGAAAATGAGAAATTATATGCTAGTTTATTCAAGTCATAACTTGATTCCTACTGGTTACATAATTCTAATTTTTAATCCGACAAAGATACTCAAAAGTCGACATCTGGGTCAGTGTTCACTCTTAGTGGTGGAGCCATTGTTTGGAGAAGTGTTCAATAATCCAGCACTGCAGATTCTACTATGAGGCAGAATACATAGTAGCTTGTGAAGCAGCTAAAGAAGCAGTCTGGCTCAAAAAGTTCTTTACTGATTTAGAAGTTGTTCCAAATATGGATAAACCATTGATTTTATACTGCGACAACAGTGGAGCAGTCGCGAATTCAAAAGAATCTAGAAGTCACAAGAGAGAAAAGCATATAGAGAGGAAGTATCATTTAACTAGAGAGACAGTACATCGAGGATACGTGACAGTTATGAAGATAGCATCCAAAGATAACATTGCTGATCCTTTTACAAAGATGCTTCTAGCGAAAACTTTTGAGAGTCACTCGGAAGGTTTAGGATTGAGAGACATGTGTCACCTACTTTAGGGAAAGTGGGAGATTACTAGGGTTTATGCCCTAAAAGCACGTAATTTTAGATATTTGCTGAATTAATAAAATGATATTTTTCTATTTGAATTTGTGCATAATGTGTATGTCTTTAAATATCAGAAAATCCCTAGTTTATTTATGTGACCACAAATTTAGTATATAAGTGTTATATACATGAGGATTAAATTTATGGATAATAAACTAAATATAGTCCATAATAATTAATTAAAGTTTGGGATCTTTAATTAAATATTATTAGTACGGTCCATTCACATTGAGAATGTAATAGTCTTATCCCGACTATTGATGTGTTAATATCACAATGGAGGTACCTTATATAATTCGATTACATAGAACTGGACCAAATATGATTTGAATCTCACATAAATTCCGTTAACTATTGAGAGTTCAAATAATGTCACTAGATGATCATATGTAAATCAGTCTTAATCCTGAGTAGTTATAGACTCCTATTTATAACATTATATTCTTTAACATACTAGTTAAAGCTTTATTTTTTTTTTGTTTTTTAAACAGATCTAAATACTTGTATCTTGGGAGCATGATGAGATGAGTATTTGGGAATATAGCTTACAGATATGAAATCCATTCCTTCCATTAGGAAGCTAGAAAGATAATTCCCTTGTGTATTGATTCAGTACGTGAACAGTTTGAGTACTTAATTTATAATAGATTTATAAATTAATTATTCATTGGAGAATCAATGGTATACAGGATAAAGATATAATTGGAGAGGTAAATGGAACATGACCTAGCTCCAATTATGAATTGTCTATGGAGGATTGAACTACATATAATGATTAAATCAATGGACTGCTCACTGTTTTCTGAGTAAATTAATTCTATAATTTCAAGAGTGCAATTCCAGATTTTTAGTGGAGTAATACTAGAATTAATAAATTAGACAAATTAATTAAAGAGTTTAATTAATTGTCATAATTTATTAGAGCTTGAATTATAGGTCCATAGGTCCCCAATTCCACCTCTTACAAATACTGTACTAGATATTACATTATTTCTGTTACTGCACATTTTGTCTAGATAAATAGTTTATTTATATGTAATTAATAATTGTTATTAATTAATTAATTTTGAATTAATTAATTTAAATTATGGAGAGATAAGTTTCCTTATTTATTTAAATTTTGAATTTAAAAATATCTAATTATCAGATAATTAGATAAATAGAAATTAAGAAACTGACTAAAAGTGAAACATTCTTACTAATTATCTGCTAATTTATATATATATATTAATTAATTAGATTAATTAATTTAAATATATATATATAATCACGTTTTCTTCTTAAAACATAAGTTTACGTTTTCTTATAAAAAGAAAACAAGGTCATGTTTTGTTTTTTGAAAGTTATATATAAATTAGTTTTATTGGATATTAGTGTATGTTTATGTTTTGAGAATATAGATTGAGTATAAAGAATTATTAAGTTGGATATTTGTTTTTTGTTAAATTTTGATTTTTGTTAATATTTTTTATTTTAGTTCATGAGTTAGAAGCTTTTCAGGCTAGAATTTTATTTTAATAGAATTAATAAATGAAATGAATAGTAATGAATTAATTTGTTAACTAAAATAATCATAAAATTAAAAAATACCAAAAAATACCAGTTTAATTCCCAAAATACCCGAAATGTCCCTAGAATAATAAAATATCTAAAATACCCATACAGTAAGTAAAATACTCAAAAAATTAAAAATTAAAAATTATTATAAGATATTCATTTAATTCACAAAATACCCAAAATGCCCCTAGAATAATACTCAGAATAACTCTAATATTGGAAATTGAGGCTCTGGCAAATAGAAGGACATCGTCGGCAAAGAGATAATGGGACAGAGCCTTCTCTTTTCTTGTAGAGGTCATAGGAACTAGCGCGCCTTTTTGAATAAGCAGAGCAACGTAACGACTTAAATAATCTTCAGTGAGGACAAAAAGCAAAGGAGAGAGGGGATCATCTTGACGAACACCTCTTGAGCGACCAAAATAACCATGAGGGACGCCATTAATTAAAATAGACAGACGAGCAGAGTTGAAAATACTATTCACCCAATTTACAAAAATTCTGTCAAAACCAAAAGATAGAAGCACCGCCTCAATAAAATCCCAGGAAAGGGTATCAAAAGCTTTTTTGATGTCCAATTTCACAGCTAAGTTACCCCCGAAGCTATTCTTGTCCAAACAATTATAGCATTCCGATGCACCAAGAATACAATCCCTGATACATCTACCAGGCACAAAACCGAACTGATTTGGTGAAATGATACGAGAGCAAATACGACCCAGGCGATCAGCAATAATCTTCGAAATAATCTTGTAAAGAAAATTCCCCAAAACAATAGGGCGGTATTGGTCAATAGAAAGAGCATTATCCACTTTAGGAATTAAGACCACAAAATTGGAATTCAAACCTTGGATTAAGTGACCTGATCGGAAAAATTGCTGGACGGCAGAAACGTCTTTGCTCACAATATCCCAACAAGACCGAAAAAATTTCCCAGAAAAACCATCTGGGCCCGGAGCACTCAATGCATCCATATCAAAAATCGTTAACCGAATTTCCTCCTCATTAGGAACCCGGCAAAGGTCAATATTATCCGAAGAAGAAACCAGATTTGGAATAACCTCTTGAACCTTGGAGAAATCCCTAACATGATTATGGGATTCGGCAAACAAATCCGAGTAGAAAGACTGAATATGATTAGAGATCACGTGTAAATCATCAACTACATTCTCACCAATTTTCATGTGACTCAAGGTTTTCTTCGCCTTTCTTCTTTTCACCATATTATGAAAGAAGCTAGAATTACGATCCCCCTCCTTAAGCCATTTGACTATGCTCTGTTCTTGAAGATAAGTTTCTTCTTGGAGCAAAAAATTATCCAGAGAAGAGAGTGCATCAGATTCTTGGCGCAAAAGAGTATCAGAAACACCTTCCACAGAAAGACGTTCTTGAATAAGATTGACATGTTCTGTAGCGTTGGAAATATTACGCTTCAAATCTCCAAAAACTTGCCAATTCCAAACCTTCAATGCACATTTCAGATCCTTAAGCTTTTTAACAAGAATAGACATTGGTGAACCAAACACAGGGCGAGACCAAACTTCTTGGACTAAATCCTTGAAACCCGTATGAAGAAGCCACATGCCTTGAAAGCGAAAAGGACGCGGCCCAGTGGAGTTGGTTAAAGTGCATGACAACAACAGGGGATGATGGTCTGATTTCAAACGAGGCAAGCAAATACTAGCAACTTGTCGCCAATAGTCAAGAAATTGCTCGTTACAAAAAGCTTTGTCCAATCGTGACATAACAATTCGGCCACCCCTTGGGCCACGCCAAGTATGACAAGGACCTTGGGTGTCTAAGTCAATCAAATTACAAAGAGTAACTCCAGCACGAAAGTCCTCGCAAGAGCGACGCTTAATAATACCAGTAGTCTCATGTGCCCCCATAACAGAATTAAAATCTCCCAGAACCAGCCAAGGACCAGTCACATGCAAGGAAGATAAAGAATCCCATAAGTCTCGACGAACTATATAATCACAACTAGCATAAATAAAGCTACCGAAAAACAAAACACCATTAAAGAGGAAAGACACAGAAACATGTTGAGAGTGAGATTGAATGACCTGAAAATTACGAACCGCTGAATTGCAAAAAACCCAAAGCGAGGGAAGAGCTTTGTCATTTTGAGCAACCAAGTTTAACCCAACCTCCAGAAACGAGCAGGGATAGAGCTAAATGCACACATTGGTTCAGCTAAGCAAAGAATGTCAGGCTGTTGAGTTAGACACAAATCCTTGAGAACTCGACGAGTGCCAAGGTTGGAGACACCCCTACAATTCCAATAAAGTAATTTCATTGGGAAATTGATTTTGAAGCCCGAGTAACGGGCCTAGAATACTGAGCTTGAACAATGGCAGCTTTCTTCTTCTTCTTTGACTGAACTTCCTGCCAATCCTCATCTTTATAAGCAAAAACTTTTGAAGGCGAAAGATCACTTGTATTCAAACTATCACTTGTTGACTTCGCTGAAGGAGTGGAAACATTCGGATCAAGTTGTTGAGCAAAGGTAGCTGTGGAGGCCTCAACAAGCACATCTCCGCCTAGATGAGCACAAGAAGCATTTTGGGTCATCCTATTATCAAGATCATCATCATCTACGTCAGTATCATTATTAATGCCAACATGGACATCCTCTTTAACAACATTGACATCGTCCACATCATCATTAGCCATATCCTCTTCATCAGCCCATAACTTCTGTTTTTTTTTTCCTCCATCTCTTTGAGTTGTGGCTCGGCAGCAAGATCCTTCTTCAAAGTTGAAAAAGCATTTTTGATAGGAACTACTGTGGCTTTTGGAGACTTCGTAATAGGACGATAAACTCTCTTGCGAGATCTGGAGCGACCACGTGCTTTCGGTTCCCCGTCAATAGGCGCAACTGTAGTTTTTCCATGCCTACAAGCCGAGACAACATGACCAATAGTTTTGCAAGCAGTACAAAAGTCAGGGAGACATTCATACACCAATGGAACAAATAAGCAATCTGAACCGTACATTGTGATATTAGGTAAGTTTTGGGCAACAAATTACACGTTTTGAACTCTCTCCAATGAGAATCGACCAAAATTGACCGAAAATTGCGAATTGGGAAAAGAAGGTGCTAGATACAACGAAACGAGTTCTAGACCAAAAAATACTCTTTATTTAGTACTTTGAGATATTAGGTATGTTTTGGGCAACAAACTCCATGTTTTGAACTCTCTCCCATGAGAGTTGACAAAAATTGACCGAAAATTACCAATTGGGAAAAGAAGGTGCTAGATACAACGAAATGATTTCTAGACCAACAATTGCTCTTTATTTGGTACTTTGTGATATTAGGTAAGTTTTGGGCAACAAATTACATGTTTTGAACTCTCTCCAATGAGAATCGACCAAAATTGACCGAAAATTACAAATTGGGAAAAGAAGGTGCTAGATATAATGAAACGGGTTCTAGACCAACAAATACTCTTTATTTGGTACTTTGAGATATTAGGTATGTTTTGGGCAACAAACTCTATATTTTGAACTCACTCTAATGAGAATTGACCAAAATTGACCGAAAATTACCAATTAAGAAAAGAAGGTGCTAGATACAACGAAACGAGTTCTAGACCAACAAATACTCTTTATCTGGTACTTTGAGATATTAGGTAAGTTTTGGGCAACAAACTCCAAGTTTTGAACTCTTTCCAATGTTAATTGACCAAAATTGACTGAAAATTACCAATTGGGAAAAGAAGGTGTTAGATACAACGAAACGAGTTCTAGAACAACAAATACTCTTTATTTGGTACTTTGAGATATTAGGTATGTTTTGGGCAGCAAACTCCATGTTTTGAACTCTCTCCCATGAGAGTTGACAAAAATTGACCGAAAATTACCAATTGGGAAAAGAAGGTGCTAGATACAACGAAACGAGTTCTAGACCAACAAATACTCTTTATTAGGTACTTTGAGACTTTAGGTAAGTTTTTTTTATCAGGCCAACAGGTAAACTATAATAAGTCCTTTATTTACTTTGGCCGCGCCGTCTCCTCTGCTTTGGTTTCAGAATTGTTGACTCTTACTGGTATGAGGAAGGGAGGATCTTCTTTCATTTACCTTGGTGTTCAACTTTTTGTTGGCTCTCCTAAGCGCTCTCATTTTTAACCTTTACTAGATAAAATTCATGACAATTTTAGACACTGGAAAGGTTTGAATCTTTCAATGGCTGGCAGAGTTAGTTTAATCAATTCGGTTATCATGGGTCAGTTGTCTTATTCCTTTCAGGTTTATCGCTGGCCGTCTACTCTTCTAAAGGAGTTGATTTCTTCCATTAGAAATTTCTTATGGTCGGGCTCTGCTAAGGTTACTAAACCTATTATTGTTTCTTGGAAAATGTGTTGTAAAGCCAAAGAGGATGGTGGACTTGGTCTTCGAGATCCTAGAATCCTTAATGCGGCTCTTCTAAAGAAGCTTTCCTGGAGTTTGCTTAAGAGTGATACTTTTGTTTTTCAGTTCTTGAGGGGGAGATTTTTCTCTTCTGGATTTACTCAGAGGGGGTTTTGGAAGTCTTCGATCAGGTGTGGTTTGAGGGGTCACATTCAGCCTTTACTTAGTGAGTCGGTTTGGTCCGTTGGTCGAAATTCTTCAGTGCGTTTTTGGTCTGACAATTGGTTAGGCTCTCCTTTAGTAGATTTGATTGATTTCAATGATTCTATGGAGCCTAAATTTGATGCTACTATTAGTAGTCTTGTTTTAGACTCTAAGTGGTCACTTCCGGCTTCATTCACTGCGGAATTCCCTATGCTGACTGCTGAGATTCAAAAAACTGTTATTTGTGACTCTTCAGATTCACTGATTTGGCGGCACTCTACCTCTGATGAGGTTACTTGTGCAGATGCTTATAAATCTTTGGCTGGTCCCTCAGTGAAGGAGAGATGGGGTAACAAATTCTGGGCTAGCTTCATCCCTCCATCTCGCTCCCTTGTTTTTTGGCGGTTGGTTCAGGATAAGCTTCCAACAGAGCAGAACCTAGTTCGTCGTGGGTTCTGTCTACCTTCTTGTTGTCGTTTCTGCTTCCATCATGAAGAGAGTGCTGAGCATCTCTTCCTCTCTTGTGAGTATGCTAGATGTCTTTGAGGTGCTATCTCCTCAGCTTTTCGACGACGTATTCGGCTTGATGGTTCTATTATTGATCTTTGGCAAGATGCTCTTCAGGCTAACTTTAGCAGTCAGCTAATGCAACTCTGGCGAACAGCAATAGTTTCTGCTATTTGGGTTATTTGGACTTCACGAAACAAGTTACTTTTTGATAATGAGTTTGTCAACATTTCCTCCGCCATATCACTCGTTTGGCGTGCAATCCGAGAATCAAATGGTTTTGGANTTCTAAAGAAGCTTTCCTGGAGTTTGCTTAAGAGTGATACTTTTGTTTTTCAGTTCTTGAGGGGGAGATTTTTCTCTTCTGGATTTACTCAGAGGGGGTTTTGGAAGTCTTCGATCAGGTGTGGTTTGAGGGGTCACATTCAGCCTTTACTTAGTGAGTCGGTTTGGTCCGTTGGTCGAAATTCTTCAGTGCGTTTTTGGTCTGACAATTGGTTAGGCTCTCCTTTAGTAGATTTGATTGATTTCAATGATTCTATGGAGCCTAAATTTGATGCTACTATTAGTAGTCTTGTTTTAGACTCTAAGTGGTCACTTCCGGCTTCATTCACTGCGGAATTCCCTATGCTGACTGCTGAGATTCAAAAAACTGTTATTTGTGACTCTTCAGATTCACTGATTTGGCGGCACTCTACCTCTGATGAGGTTACTTGTGCAGATGCTTATAAATCTTTGGCTGGTCCCTCAGTGAAGGAGAGATGGGGTAACAAATTCTGGGCTAGCTTCATCCCTCCATCTCGCTCCCTTGTTTTTTGGCGGTTGGTTCAGGATAAGCTTCCAACAGAGCAGAACCTAGTTCGTCGTGGGTTCTGTCTACCTTCTTGTTGTCGTTTCTGCTTCCATCATGAAGAGAGTGCTGAGCATCTCTTCCTCTCTTGTGAGTATGCTAGATGTCTTTGAGGTGCTATCTCCTCAGCTTTTTGACGACGTATTCGGCTTGATGGTTCTATTATTGATCTTTGGCAAGATGCTCTTCAGGCTAACTTTAGCAGTCAGCTAATGCAACTCTGGCGAACAGCAATAGTTTCTGCTATTTGGGTTATTTGGACTTCACGAAACAAGTTACTTTTTGATAATGAGTTTGTCAACATTTCCTCCGCCATATCACTCGTTTGGCGTGCAATCCGAGAATCAAATGGTTTTGGATCTGGTGTTATGAATAACTCCTTGGACGAGCTGCTTATTTTGAAATGTCTTCATGTTGATTTAAAACCTCCAAAAGCTCCCAAGATTATTGAAGTGTCATGGCGTCTTCCTCCGGCAGGTTGGTTGAAAGTTAATACGGATGGTGCAGCTTTTGGTTCTCCAGGTCCAGCTGGTAGTGCAGGTGTATTCCGAACTTCGAGGGGTTTTTATAGAGGCAGTTTTGTCATTCCTCTGGGTATAGCTTATGCTTTTGAAGCGGAACTAGCGGCAGCCATTCATGCTATTTTCTATGCATGGGATTTTGGGTGGAAAAGAATATGACTTGAGAGTGATTCAGCTTATTTGGTTTCGATTTTGAAGTCTCGTTCTTTGTGTGTTCCTTGGCGCTGGAAACCTGCTTGGCTTCGTTGTCTCAACCTGATTGCTCAAATGTCTTTTCATGTGTCACATATCTTTTGGGAAGGGAATGTGGTGGCTGATCTTATGGCGTCTAGGGCTCCGAGTGTCCAATCACCAACTTGGTGGCATTCGGTTCCCTTTTTTCTTCATGAAGCATTTAATAAAGATAGGTTGGGCCATTGTAATTTCCGTTTTTGCTAATTGTCCCTTGTGTAAAACAATGTGCTCTTTTTTCCTTTTTGTGCTTTTTCCCACTGGGTTTTATACAAAAAGATTTTTAACGAGGCATTGTTGGGAGGTTGTATCAGTAGTATTGTTTCGGCAGTACTATTTGATTTCTCCTGGAAATTTCTTTAGCAGTGTTGTTTGTTAGTTCTTCATTTCCTCCTTTGCTTGAGCTTTGTAACTTTTCCTCCTTTGTAACTTCTTTTATTCTATTTTAATTAATAAATACCAGAGGGCCCTCCTCTCGGTACCATTTATCCAAAAAATATCACAATGTACCAAATAAAGAGCAATTGTTGGTTTAGAACTCATTTCGTTGTATCTAGCAGCTTCTTTTCCCAATTGGCAATTTTCACTCAATTTTGGTGAATTCTCATTGGAGAGAGTTCAAAATATGGATTTTGTTGCCCAAAACTTACCTAATATCTCAAAATACCAAATAAAGAGTATTTGTTGGTCTAGAACTCGTTTCGTTGTATCTAGCAGCTTCTTTTCCCAATTGGCAATTTTCGGTCAATTTTGGTCAATTCTCATTGGAGAGAGTT
>JXTC01000910.1:29602-50901 GCA_002914845.1 Trema orientale
GACCACTGGTGGTCGACCACTACAGTACGACCATTTGACCGTTGGAGCTAAATGTCACTATCAGATTCCAACGGCTAGTAAAAATGGTCGACCACTTTTGAAAGTGGTCGACCACTTTTGAAAGTGGTCGACCACTTTTCTGGCAGACAGCCAGTAACGGTCGAAAACGGCTAGTTTTTGAAGATATCTTTAAATAGAGCCAAGTTTGATGACTTAGAATGAGAGAACATGAACCTACATTGATTTCCAATCAGTTTCTAAGTGCAAAAGCTCTCTTTTACTCAACTTTAACTTTCAAATCATATTGAGCCAATCTTAGAGTATTCATTGTGCATTGTTCTCAAATCTCCTAAGCCAAAATTGTATTTATTACTTTTGAGAGGAGAGTTCTTGAGTGTGTTCACTCTTTTATTGAAAAACAATTTGAGTTGAGGTGAGGTTGGCACCGGAATCATAAACAACCCGATTTAGGTGAGGTTGCCACCGAAGTCATTAACAACCCGTGCATAGGTAAGGTTGCCACCGGAATCTAAACAACCCGTGTATTGGTGAGGTTGGCACCATTGTCTAAACAACCCGGTATAGGTGAGATTGGCACCGGAGTCAAAACAATCCTAGGTTAGGCGTGATAGAGCCGGAGTCAAGACTATTATAAAGGCTAGGGTGTGCCTAAGAAGAATTCATTCCGTTTGTACAAGGGTCAGTCAAGCCCATAATCTTGATCCGATGGTGGAAAGCTCAAAGCAAGTTGCCAAGGGCCGGGGACGTAGGCAAACCGTCGTGTTTGTCGAACCTCGTAAAAACTGAGTTTGCATATTCTCTATCCCTACACTCTTTATTTTAATGCAAACTATTTGATTGTGTGTTTGATATTTATTGTGCTTAATTACCTTGATATTATTGTTATATATTTGTTATTATTATTGATTTAGCTTCAAAGTTTAAAAATAATGGTCTATGGTTTTAAATAGTTGAAAAGTTTCCGCAAAAATTTTAAAACCCAATTCACCCCCCCTCTTGGGTAGTCAATCTTGGGCTAATAATTCCTAACAATTACATCATTAGTTAATTCCCCAATAACTAACTTAATGTTGGGGTTGAAATTCATCTTATAGTTTTTTTTTCAAGAAAATAGCATTTGTGCTAACAAATACCTTCTTTTTTTAGTACAATAGAAGTAACACCCTCCTATTTTTTTTTTGTGTATCCTATAAACAGAGACAATTCAGATTGCTATTCTAATTTTGTCATTTTTCCTTTCAGCATCTATGCCGGACAACTCCAAATATAGATATGACATAAACTTGTTTTATGTCTTTTCCATATTTCAAAATTGTATCATGGGTATTGACTTAGATGGAACTCTGTTAGTAGGTATATCACTATCTTCGAGACGTATCCCAAAAGATTTTATAATGATGAACAATTGAACAACAACTTAATAATATCCAAAAGTTTCCATTATGTATGAGATAATCCTGAGAATTATCTAGAGAGGTATTCAACGCTTCGATTCAATCGATGCGTCTTTATGCTTTTCCAGATTGCCTTTTGATTTCCGCTTTCAATTCTTTAAATTTTTCAAAAGAATTCAATTAGCGGTAACATTAGGTAAACTTAACATATATGCGAATAAATATTCATAATGATATATTCAAAATCTCATTGGGCTTGACTGCTCAAGGACCTGTAAACAATAATATGTACTATTTTTAGACATTCTTGCACTCTTAGGTCTTTTCTAACAAAGTAACTTTTAGTCATTTTACCTTCTAGATAGGATTCACAGATTAGTAGTGGTTTGGCTTCTAACAAGTTTATATGTTTATCCTTAACCAATTTTTGGATCATTTCTAGGTTAATATGACTGAAGTACAAATATATTTTATTATTAATACTTATTTACTTTCTTATGATTAGGGTTATAATATTCAATCTCATCATTTTTAGTATCATGCAATGAGAATAATATAGGCTAGTAAAAATGTCATTCAGTGCAATTAAGAATCTTTCACATAGAAATTTCGTCCTTAAGACAAATAGAATAAAATTGTTTCATCAAATATAAAACAAAACTAAATTTCTCTTACATGACTGATAATTTTTAATATCCTAAATCATAAATTTATTAAATAAGAATTTAAATATTGCTCATTTAAGTACAAACAATATAGCTATTGTAGTTCTTACTCTTAGTGAACTTTCCTTCACTAAACCCCTTGGTTTCCTTGAACTTTTTGCAACAGACATGCAAACATAATTAATGATTCTTGAATCCTGTCCAAGATTCAATAAATCGTCCACTAAAATAAGTTAATGAACAATAAATAGTTATTACCTTTCAATCTAGTATTGTATAGGTATCCCTAAGAATTTTCTTGCAGTATGATTTAGTGCTATATAGGAAATATTTTCCTTTTTAACTTAGGATTAAAAAATTCACAATTTAGCTACTTTAGCTTGGTAACAATGTGTTGGAATATTTACACCAAAAAGTAGATTTCCTATTTTACCCTTTATTGTGAACAACTTTCTCTTGTATTTAATTATGATATTTTGCTAGATTAAACTATCTCAGTAGAATAGTTTATTGATCTGAAAATGATTTCATGACTTTATTTGTGTATAAAGAAACAAACACGATTAAGTGTTAATTATGGGGAGACTTGTTTCTTTATCTAAGTCTAAATTAACTAGTTTACAATCTGTAAATAAAGATAGAATACTTTATTTACTATAGTTTATAGTGTTTGTCTATCTCAATGGGAATGATGTGTCTCAAAGCATTGACGTTAGTCTTCTGACAAAAATACTAGTATAACATAAACAAGTTATGTGTATTGAACTGGACCAGGTAATATAAGTTTTGAAGTGTCTTAACTTAATTCTTGATATTACCACAAACTAGCTTTAGGCATGTTGATCTTAATTCCTATTATTTAGCTGGACTTACTTTCATGAGTTATAGCCTTTTGATTTGTTAAAGGACTAGCCTCTATGAAGCCCGAGGTGAACTCTAGCATATCGGAGGTTACTGTTTATGAATTGACGGAAACACCAAATAGTTAAAGACACTATATAATAATGCTACTTTAGGGTCTTTCAAGGTTCATGAAATAATTAAATCTAAGATCTTAGTATTCACTTGGTGAATAGTTGATAATTTTGTCTAAATGGCTATTGAGAACAAAATTATCGACAATATTATTCCTTGATAGAAAGATCGTAACTTAAAGGTAAATATGTGTTGGAGGGATATTACAGAAATTTCACCAATCTGACTATAACATTGTATAGGGATTTTATATGGGGTATAGTTTATGCTAGGTGTATCAGTAAGTCAAGGCTAGTTGATTAAATCTCTATAAAATACATGGCATTTAATCTAAGAGTGCAGTATTAGACCTTTAGTAGAGTGTCTATTTTACTAATAGTAATTAGATAAATACCATAACATGAGTTATTATGTATTTATCATACCATTGGACCTTAGGTCGTGTGGATCTATTAGGTCCTTTGTTTAGCTCAACAAAGCTCATTAATTAGTTGGTAGTATTCGTGAGATTAGTTTCGTAAAACTGTATAAAACAATGATTCTACACAAAAGTTAGTACGTTTATGAATAAGTTATATGGGTTGGACATATTTATAAAAAAGAAACCCAAAGCCCGAATTAGAGAATAAGCTCAATTCTAATTGGACTAGAATTAGCAGCTTAGGCCCATATATATGCAAGATATATGAGAGAAAAAACTACATAGTAACACTCAGAGTGCTACACGTGAAACAGAGGGAAAGAGGGAGAGAATTCAGCCAAGGCTAAAAGAAAGAGAGAGAGAAAAATTTTCCTACAATCTCACATTCTTAACTCTAGTACTGTTATTCCAAAGCATCAAGAAGGTGTTCTTGATCATTCTCCAACGAAGAATTCAACTTAGTTTCCACTCACGTTATCAACCAAAATCTAGAGCATAGACAAGAAGATCTAGGATTAGAGTTTTGATCATCATCAACAAGGAGATCAAGGAGGAGCATGCTATAAGAGGTAAACACAAAATCCCCTCTCTAGGATTAGTGTCTCTAGGTTTGATTTATATTATACATGTCATTTTGTTTGATTTATGCATGTTATATGGTTATGAAAAATATGTTTTTGTTGTAAAAAATTTTAAAACCTAAATCTGTGACTTTTTCATTACGTTCATGATGTGATTATGTGTTTTACATAGTTTTCATATATCTCTTGATTCTTCCTAAGTGTTAGGTCGGTTCCAGCAATTGGTATCTAGAGAGTAGGTTCATGTATAGCATGAAATTGATCAAGAATTGTACAATCTAAGTTATATGAGTGAGTTTTGAGCAATTTTTGTTTATAATATTTAATCGATTCCTGGGGATGAATGTTTTCTAATCATGTGATACTATTGATTTTTGCATGGTGAGAAAACATGTGGATTGTGATTCTAGCAAAATTAGGTTTGAATGTTCTTCAATTTTATGTTTGATAGATTCATCAACATGTTTCAATGAGTTTCAAAATCTGAATTTTTTCCATAATTTTTTGTTCTTGTTTTAAATTTTTCCAGCAATTAAAAGAAAAGAAAAATTGGTTGTTGGCGCGCCACTACCTATGCGCGACTGTGCGCAGCTTGCACGGTTGCGTGCAGTGTTTGTGCGCAGCCCATGAGGTGCTCGGGCATGGCCAATGTGGCCTACACCTTGGCTGTGTGTGGCCCATGCCCACCAGCACGTGGCCAGCATGGCCTATGTGCACGATTTGCCCACATGCCGTGGGTTGCTTGCATGCACGAGCTGCGTGGCCTGTGCCAGTGCACGGCATGCACAAGCAATGCCCGTGGCCCATGCGGCCTCGCCATGTGCCGTAGTCGGGTGGCCCCACGCTCCATCACCGCTCCTTGCTCTACTTTTTTATTTCGTCCCCTCCCTCAAGCGGTGATGGCTCATACGTCGTCGGTGATGGCGTTTCTGCCACCACTGCAAATTTCCTTAGTTAGAAAATTATTTAATTTGAATTCAAATTTTGAAATAGGATACTGTTCAAATTAGATTAGGATAGTTACCTATTTTTGTGCAATTTTATTTCAAATTTGATTTTCCAAAAAATAATATAAATTTGAATTAATTAGATAATTAGGATATTACCTAATAACTAATTTGAATTTCGAAATTAGGATATTCGCTAATTTTCAAAATTAGATAAGATTTCCTATTTCATCACTTCTATTTTAATTTTGAATTTAAATAAATAATGACTATTCCAATTAATTAGATATTTAATTTGATTAGATATTTTACATAAATCATGATAGTTTAAGTTTGAATAATTTAAATTTAGTAATTATCCTAATTTGAATTTGATTGAAATTAGGAGATCGTTTTAAATTTAAATTTGTATCTAAATCTAATCAAATTAGATATAAATAATTACTATCCACAAATTATTCAAATTTGTAATTAATGAGATTAATTAGGGGATAGAAAAGAATAGAATTTAAATTAGATTAAAATTTAATAGTTGATTATAATAATTATCTATCTAGTAACTATTCTAATTATAGAATTAGAATATATAAGTGTAACGCCCTCATTTCAGACATACTACAAGTGGGAATTTATTAATTTTTGATTAGCGAATCGTTACTTTCTGAAAAATATTTTTGTAATTATTTCTCTAAAATATGGACCAATTTGAGCTTTTTGCTTTTTCATTAAAACTCTATGGATAGATAACTTTATTTCAAACATAGCGTAGAACAGCATATACATATATTACAAAATGAAAAATAGTATATAATTACCAAAAAAAAAAAAACAAACTAGAACAACTCCACTAAAAGGCTAGAAAACATCCCAAAATACATAAACTAGGCTCCCACATGTGATCAAAATGTCTACATGTATAGCACCCAGTTTGGGCCTCTTCTCTAGCACACAAGGTCATCTAGTCATCAATCATTACATGCAAAACAAGAAAACTGTGAGCTATAACTCAGTAAGTTTTTCGATGTTGTTTTAATTTTTTCAGCATTTATAAAAAAAAAAAAGTTGGGCATGCCCTAGCCCTGCGCGGGTGCTGATGCACACGGCCCGCCTGTGCACGGCCAGCACGCGTCTGGCGTGCGGCCTAACTGCTCACGGCCAGCGTGCGTCTAGCGTGTGGCCCGTGCGCAGCTAGCACGCCATGCGCACAGCCAGTGCGCACATAGCGCACGCCAATGTGGCGCGGCCTTACTGTGCATCACGCTGCCCGTGCGGCCGCCAGCACGCCTGGTGCCACGTTCTGGGAGTTTCAATGCCAATAATGACCGTGCAACACCGAGACTTCCCAAGTCTCAGTTAGCCTTCCGCCTATCTGTGTACCATGAGTCACTTTTTTGCGCCTTTGTGTATGCAGGTTCCAAGCCACACGCCTATAAAAATGACTCCCGCTGAGAGCTTCCATATGCCACAGCCTCCACCAGGCCACTCCCCCTGTTCATAGGTTCTGAACGTGCCATCGAGGTTCATGCCACACGCCCTCTCTCTCAAGGATGTTCACACCTTGGTTGCATGTGTTACTACATGCCGAAACCAAGTTGGCACTCCGTCTCATCTAATAAAGCCTTATCAACACCTCTCAGATAGCTCCTGTGGCACTAAGGATGTTCTCACGGCCATAGACCAATGATCATGGCAACTAGCTCGCTGGCGTGCTAACAAGTGCCAACGATTCCCTTGTGGTTCTCAGCCTTATGTGCAATTGTCTCGTGTGGGTGCATCTTACTGCCCACCAGTTTCCCATTTACTGTCGAGGCCCACATGAGGTCTATCAGTGACCAACACGTGTTGAGGCATGCGTGGGCTTGGCACACTGCACATCCTCTAGTTGTCCCGCTCCACAGGTGGCTCGCCCAAGGCGAACTTGTGTTGAGGAATTGTTGGCCTTAGCGCACCATACATCCTCGGTCTCCCCATGAGTGGCCTTCCCATGACCATCTCATGTTGAGGCATGCGTGGTCTAGGAGCTCCATGCATCCTCTAGGAAGCTCAGTCCACGAACCGTCCTTACGGCATAGTGGCCCGCAAGTCGAATTCACCACTAAACCTCCTGCTTGGAGACTATGCGCAATACTAGGCGGCCAGTACTATCCACGAGTCTCTCCTCCTCGTGGAGACACCAAGGGTCCCATCGTGGTTCCCTAGTGCCTGCCCATACAAGCACTCTCTGTGTGCTAGTAGGTGGCTCACTTAGCCATCGGTGCCCACCTTGGCCGGGAGTGGTGGAGAGCCAACACCATGCACCCCCCTAAAGAGTATTTTGAGGTTTTAGCCCTTTTTTCTAAGGAAACATGATTTTTGTCCAGAAAACATAGGGCCTAATAAATACTTTTCTTCAGGATATGAACAAAACAATCGCATATCTGTGATCTTCTCATCGAAGAGATGGGTTCCCTTTGGACAGAAAAATTATCGGACGTAAGACGAACAAGTTAAGAAATTCCAACTATGTCCCGAACAATATGAAAAATTCCAACTATGTCCCAAAACTCCGCATAAGTGACCGTAGGCAAACTCCCATGGGCAAGTCCATATGGCTAGTTTCCTAGGCTCGCTCTTGGCATGGACGAGCCTTCCCGAGGCACGTCGCATCTGGCGTGAACGACTTTGCCGTGTGCTGTAGCCAGGCAGCCCCGCGCTGTTGCTCCGCTTCTCGCCTCCTTCCTTGGGCGGTGACGATGAGTAGGCTGACGGTGGTGGCGTTTCTGCCACCACCAATAATTTCTAAATTAATTAATTATTTTTAATTAATTAGATAATTATTTAATTTGAATTTAAATTTTGAAATAGGAAATTATTCGAATAAGATTAGGATAGTTATCTATTTTTGAGTTATCCTATTTTAAATTTTATTTACTATAGGATAATGTTAAATTTTAATTAATCAAATAAATAGGATGTTATCTAGTAATTAATTAGAATTCAATAGGATACCTACTAATTTTTGAATTTAGATAAGATTTCCTATATTATCTCTAGAATTTAAATAGATAGTGATATTTCAAATTAATTTAGATATTTAATGAGATTAGATATGATTAGATATTATCCTAATAAATCTAGTAGATAATTTGAATTTGAATAGAATATCTACTAATTTTTGAAATTAGATAAGAATTCCCATCTCTTTCAATTTAAATTTTGAATGTAAATAGATAACAACTATTCAAATTAATTTGATATTTGACGTGATTAGATATGATTAGATAATTATCCATGAATCATGATAGTTTAAATTAGAATAATTTAAATTTAATAATTATCCGTTATTTAAATTTGATTTAAATTACGATATAGTTTTGAATTTAAATTCAAAACTAAATCCGATCTGATTATATTTAAATAATTACTATACATATATTATTCAAATTAGTAATTAATTAGATTAATTAGGATAGAAAAAATTTGAACTTAATTAGATTAATATTCTATAGTTAATTGTAATAACTATTTATCTAGTAACTATTCTAATTATAGTAATTAGAATATAAGTAGAGATAATTAATTAAATTAGTAACTCTACTAATTAATGAGATTAATTAGGTAATTAATTAATATGATTAATTAATTAGAAGGTTATATTATTTTATAATTAAATAATTGTAATTAATAATAGAAATTTAATAATGATTAGATTTATATTACAATTAAATTTAGATACGATCTTTATTTAATTATTAGAATTATTTGATTATAATTAGATATAAATATTAGATAAATATAGAAACATTATATGAGTTATAAGTTTCTAATTAATTAGGATTAATTAAAAGAGTTTTAATTATTTCCTAATTTTGAATATTGCAATTAATTTTTTCTAAATATAATTATAGAAATAGGATTTCTATAGTTAGAAATAATTTTCTTTTATTATCCTTTAGATCTTAATAAGTTTAAGATAGTATCTTAATGAGATTAAGATAAGATTAGATAAATTAATTAAATCTTTAATTAATTAATAATTAGATAATAAATGTGATTTATTCTCTAATTATTTAAATTATCCTAATAAGTCAACAATTTAAAATTATTTGATATTTTTAAACTCAGACAAGAATTAGTTATGAACTTATTTCTTACACATAGGAAAATGTGTTTTACTAGAAAACATTAATTATTCAATTTGATTAATTTCGAATTATTATTTAATAGTTATTAATATGATTAGTTTTTATTATTTAATAATTATTAATATGATTAATAATTTCTAATTAATATTAATTAACGAGATTAATTATATTACTTAAAATGATAATAATACTGTAAAGATACTTATTTGTTTTCATGACTTACAAGGAAATTGGAGCTTAATCTTAATGAGTCTAAAATATTTTAATTTTGATTGATTAAATATTTTAATTATGTGATAATTATGATAATACTTTGTGCGGTAGTATATGACATAAAATATTGATAATTATGAGATAATTATGGTAATAATTTAAGTGATAATAGGTATTTTGATAATTATGAGATAATTATGTTTTTACAAAATACATTTGATATAACTGTCATATTAAGTAGGAGGATTTGAAATTTCTATTAAATATTTTATCCATAATTACTTAAACCATTCTTTAGTTTTGAAATGACTTATTTTGAGAAAATTAATGAAGATATATAAAGTTGTTTATATTCATTACTTGCATTTATAATTATTTGTCAAATTTTTATACAAAATATTTTTATAAATGTTTACTTATTTTTATAAATGTACTTGGAATTTAATTTGATTAAATTCTACTACTAAGAATCTTTAAAATTATTGGCTGAATAATTTAGCGATTAAAGTTTCTTAGTCAAATTTTTTCAAAGCTAATTTTTATACAGGACTTGGTTTAAATACTGTTTTCAATTATTTGTTTTTGTTTGAAGATTGTTAATCAAATAATTGAATTTTCTTCTAGAAAAGTTTTGCTTGAATGATCTACAATTCACAGACCTTCTTACCTAACCGTTATATCCTGTATGCTTTTATTGTCTACTTTTATATACATGTGATGTATAATATAGTGTTAGCACTTTAGCTTTAGACAATAATTATTCGATCATAGCACCATGTCTAGAATAGTATATCATAATGTCTTAAATTAGCTCATTCTCTTTAAGTCACATAATTGGATATACATAATTGATTTTGTGGTTACTAAATTAGTTAGATAACTGGGTAAAATTAGGAATTCCTAATTTTTAAAAGATTGAGTGGGAGTGGGTATGAGATATCCATAGTCTCCATCATTGGTTCAATAGTTCTAAAATGTGCCTCACCTCAGAATCTTGCTGAGCTCCCGTAGGAAGGTTTTCATCTGGGTATTACTTGTGTTGAATCTCTTAGGATAAAATTGCGAGTGGACTTTACGTATTGATCTCCCGTAGGAGACTGTATTGTATAAGAAAGCTTATAAATTGAAATGATGGTTATACACTCAACATAGGATACTATTAGCCTCTCGTTGGAGCTATGTTAGTAATTCTATGAACCAATAAGCAGGGTAATTAGCAAACTGGAATATGAGATATTTGTTTTTTTGTCTAAAATGAATTGTTCACATTTAACATGTAGATTCACATAATTACCTATAGGTAACTTGTGATCTATGGTAGGTTAAAATACCTTGAATATTTATGATAGTCTTAGAGATTCTTCATAAGCATTTTATCTTGATAGATTTAATGTTAAATATTCTAAATTCTTACATATTCAGATAAACTAACAAACTTAGTTGAATATTAGGAGGATCATAATTTGCATACTTGTTCGTAGTTTATCCTTAGTTTCCAATTGACCAATAATAGCATAACACATAATCTTCTTGTTTGATTATATGTCGTTACATTTATGTTTCTTATTTTATTCTAAGTCTACTACAATATCTTGCACGAATTGTCTGCTGATTTTAAGTCAATTACTTTGATTGGTAAATCACAAGAGTTAGTGATTATGTCAAAGTTCATTCCTGATAATTAATATCCTTTTTAAGATATTTATTATCTTATTCAAGATAATGAATACCCTTGTTGAGGCGTTTATTATCTTACTGCAAAATTAAATCAAAACAAAGATGTTTGTATTCGATTATATTTTTCCCTATGTGTTTAATTGAGAATTAAACTTATAGAATTTAATTGTGAATTTAATTCGTTAAATTCGATTATGAATTGGATTTATTTTATGACTTTTGTCTTATTGGGAATTTTATCATCTTACAGTTTTTGGGGAAATACTATTTCATAAGATGGATAAGGTTCCAAGAAAGAGGAAAGAGACAAAGGAATACTGTACACGGAGTAGAATAAGGACATCAATGGAGACATTATAGCATTCAATGAGTTTGAACGATAATCAACCTAAGGATACCTCTACTGAAAAGAGGTTAGGATCTTCTCCTGTAGTTTGACCGTCTGGAAGACCAAGAAAGTCTCTCTCAGCTGAGAATATGCGAGATTTCTGGCTAATGGAATCAGGAACTAATGTCAATGTCAGCAACGACAAGAAGTGGTTCATTGAACGAAGTCGATTAACTGACGTTGGCCATTATTGGTTAGAATATACAACTATAAATTATACTCACACACTCCTGTGCAAGTGAACACGGTCACAAGTAATATAGATTTAGGAGTTAGAGTGTTGAACCCACGAGGATTGATTACTAAGTCTAAGCTAAGTATTAAAATTATATCAATTCTAACTTTATCCAAACAACCGAAATATAGATTTTTAAGAAATAAAACAAAGCAACTAAACTAGCATGCGAAATAAATAAATGATAAACAATAAGAAAAATGTCTATGTTTACTAACTCCCAAACCTTCCTTTAAACACACAATCTCCCAATTTCCCCCTTACATTAATTAATCCACCAGAGTTGTCAACTGAGAAAATAAATGTATTCACAAACTCCTTTCTAAGACCTAAGTGAAAACACCTAGACAAGCTAATATGTTACCCCTAACATAAATTGACTAGATTCATTAAGTTTAGTTATTCTCACAAAAAGGTTACACAAGTCAAATAGGTATATTCCTATCCTATGCAAACTCACCCCACATTAGGTGATCTTATGTTGCTTTATCTAAGTCTAAACCTAAATTCCCCATCTCAAGTTCATAGAGGTTTCACTCAACAATCTATTTAGTGATCAATTGAATAAGTATAAGGCAAAACAAAAAACTCAACAATAGATTTGATTAATGAAAAAAGAAAGAAATAAACAAACACAAGATACTATGTTGGTTTACATAGTAAAACTAGACAAAAAAGAATTTATTTCATGGTATAAATTGAAAATAATAAAATTTTAATACAATGAATTCACGAAATACAAAATATCAAGGAGAAAAGAGTTTTAGAATTCTCCCTCTTTGAAGAGCTTGAAGATGTTCATGGCGGTTATCAATCTCCTCCTCCAAACTTTGTTTTTGCTCTCTTGAATCCTCCCTCAAAGATTTGCTCTCAATAATATCACTCTCTAAATATGAAAAATACAATGAAAAACTCACAAGAAAATGAAGAGAAAAAGCTAAGAACGAACTATGGTGTTGATGTTGTGGAGGAAGTCAAGAAATGGAAGTGGTTGGAGCATGTCCTCGTCTTCTTCTTCCTCTCCTTCCATAGCTGCCACTCTCTCTTTTTCTCTATCCCGACATGCCTCTTTGAACCCCAAAGATAGGGTTTTAAAGAGGTGGCTCATGCAAACCTAAGGCAGGCCGAATCTGGACCTTTGGATCTTCATAAAGTTAATCTCCGCCGTCAATTATTGACTCAAGACACAGTGGGCGGCGCCGCGGCACCAAAACAACCCGAGAGTTGGCACTGCTGCACCACCTTTTCGCCGATTTGGTGACTCGGCTTCTCGGGTATGCTATTTCTTCGTTTGAGCTCCGATTTGCCTTATTTTCGTTGCGTTATGACCGTATCGGATTCAACTTCGATCTCAATAGTTTGGAAAACCCATTTGGGAGGAACTAGTTCACCTTATTTTGCATGAAACACCTTTGTTTTATTCTTCTATCAATATAAACAAACAAAACATCAAAACAATAAGAAAAATACTCGAAACAACTTAATATATCATAGCAAAACTTAAAACAAATTAGTACTAGATAACTCCAATTTTATGGAGTTAGCACATCTCCAAACTTAAGATTTTGCTAGTCCTCGAGCAAAGAAAAAAGAAACACACATAAAAACACACAAGAGGTAATGTACTAACACTGATGATTTCCAATTAGTTCTTCAACACTCACATAATAACATAGCTTAAAGAAAAGTGCAAACATTGGCTAGGTATTAATAATAACTCAAGAGCACATCCCATTTCAAATTGGATGTCCCGTGTGTGTGTGTATGCCTTTCCCTTATCATTGTGTAAAATCCGGATAAATTTATACAAACATATATTAAGCATAAAATCTCAAAGGTAACAGTCAAGTTTCATAAGTTTACTTTTCAAATCCGTCTCCACTAATGTAGATAAACACAACACTAACGATCAAAAAGTCTTCATTAAGCTTGTAATATTGGCTTAGGTGAAGAAATGATAATTTAGATAAAGTGAGCTCAAATCATCCTTAAGCATATCAACTCTAGGACTCATGTAGAGCTATTCTTTCATACACCAAGCACACACCATAAAAATTAAAATTTCTTTTTCTTCCATCAACACAAAGCCAAACACTTATTCTTTTTTTTTGTTGAGTTGCACACCCCCAAACTTATATTTTTCTTTCATGAGCAAGTGTGTAACTCTCTCTTTTTTTGTTTTTTTGTTTTTATAATCTCACTCCACCCATCCTCCCATAACATAAGATAGCTCAAAATAATTCAATAAAGACAATTAATATGCTCAAGGGATAAAAGTTGAATGATATTATTTTAGGTTAGGCTAATGTGTATAGTTGAAAAAAAAAAGGCTTTACAAGGCTCAAAATGGGTGTACTAGGGATAAAATGTATCATAATTAGCTTGAAAAGCTTAAACGGTCTAAAGATTGCCTAAATCCTTTCCTTGGTGAAATGCTATCTTGGATTTCGCCTTAATAGATAATTAGCCAAATTCTCGTACTTGTGAGATAACAAAATATCATATTCATATAACATTCTCTAGATTCATACACAAATCAAAGATCAAGGTATTGTGCTCAATATAAACTTTCACAATCAAAATAGAACTAACAAAAAAATTATCCATAAGACTAAGCCAATATCCACATTTTTAAAAAGGTTATGCACCGATTCACTCAAGATTTATGTCATTGGAATTAGATAATCACCAAAGAAAGTATAAAATACATCTATTTATTCAAACACACAATCACATAACTAAGAAAATAAATACACAACAACAAACAAACAAGCACAAGTACAATCCAACAAGGTTTACTCCCTCCCCCAAACTTAGCATGCAAAATTTTTTAAAATTAAAGAACCCAAGAATGAGTTTAGGGATACTCCTCTCGTTGGCACATAGCCATGAAGCTTGATCTCCTTGAAGTGGCACCAACTCTTTGGATTGCTCAACACACCAAAATGAAAAGAAATACTTGGGTTGCCTCCCAAGAAGCACTTGAATTAAAGGCTTCGGCTTGTCTTTTTACTTGTGGCTCATACACAAGTTGAGACCAAATGAGGTCTACCCTTTATATCATCAATTGACCATCCCAATGCATGAACGTGATCTTTTGGACTCCTGTTTTGAGAATGCGACACCTCATATTCATAATTAGGAGAGAAGAAATAATGAGAATGAGTTACCAATGGTCCACTTGTTGGAAATTTTTGATTTAGTGGTTGTTGATAAGAAAATTCCTCTCCAAGGTCTTCAATTCAAAGCTTTCTCATCAATGGTGGCTTTGGGATTGGAATTTCTTCAAAGGATGCTATGTTGATATTCACATGTTGCTCCACATCACTTTGCATGGTGGCATTTCTCCAATCTCCTTCTTGAAGCTCGAAAATTGACTCGTCATCATACAAACCACTGCAAGTTATCGTGGTGCAAAATTTCTCCTCCGAAGTTGAGTCGGTGTTGCTAAGGATGGTGCCTTCAGGATGGTTGATGATTGTAGTACGATGGCCTACTTGGTATTTAAGATTTTGGATTGAGGCTTCTTGCTCTTGGAGGAAAGCATCCATTCTTTGTAATTGTTGCATCATTATATCTTTTATGGATGGCTTTTGCTCTTGCTTAGGGAGGTATGTATCCATTCTTCATATGTAGTACTCAAGTACCTCCTCTAATGATGGCTTATCTTCTTGTGTAGGTGGTTGAGGAGGAAACTCCGATGACAACATAGGCTCGTCATAAAAGTACAGTGATGGGCCTTGATTGTTACACCAAGAGTAATCATGGTATGCCTCCCAACTCGAATTGTAGAAATTTGAGTGCAGGTAACTTTGTTGCATATGGCCATTAGCAACAAAGTGTACCAGTTGTAAGTTGTATAGGCATCCTTCTCTTGGGTGGCTTCCTCCACTTAATTAGAAATTCATGAATGGATAATGGGAAGCTTGTGTACTCAAGCTATCTACCTTCTTAGTCAATTCGCTCACTTGAGCAGTCAACTCTGTGATTTCTAATTTTTGATTTACTTCACTCAATTGAGTGCTCAAAGCCATGAGAGATTCGTGCCATTGTTGATCAGTGTCCATTATGTCTCCACCTCCATAATAATCATAGTATGCCATCGAAAAACACCTAAGAAAAATAAATAAATAAATAAATAAATGTAAAGTTTGAATTAAAGTAAGAATCGATTGGTATTAATATTAACAAGAATTAGTATTTCAATCCCTGGTAACGGCGCCAAAAACTTGTTGGTTGGAATGTACAACTATAAATTATACTCGCACACTCCTGTGCAAGTAGACACGGTCACAAGTAATATAGATTTAGGAGTTAAGAGTATCGAACCCACGAGGATTGATTACTAAGTCTAAGCTAAGTATTAAAATTATCTCAATTCTAACTCTGTCCAGATAGCCGAAATATAGATTTTTAAGAAATAAAACAAAGTAACTAAACTAGCATGTGAAATGAATAAAAGATAAACAATAAGAAAAACGTCTAGGTTTACTAACTCTCCAACCTTCCTTTAAACACACAATCTCCCAATTTCCCTCTTACATTAATTAATCCACTAGAGTTATCAACTGTGAATTCATATGTATTCATAAACTCCTTTCCAAGACATAAGTAAAAATGTCTAGACAAGCTAATATGTTACTCCTAACATAAATTGACGAGATTCATTAAGTTTAGTTATTCTCACACAAAGGTTGCACAAGTCACATAGGTATATTCCTATCCTATGCAAACTCACCCCACATTCGGTGATCTTACGTTGATTTACCTAAGTCCAAACCTAAATTCCCCTTCCCAAGTTCATAAAGGTTTCACCCAACAATCTATTTAGTGATCAATTAAATAGAAGCAATAACTATAAGGTAAAACAAATAACTCAACAATGGATTTGATTAATGAAAGAGGAAAGAAATAAACAAACACAAGATACTAGATTGGTTTACATAGTAAAACTAGACAAAAAGGAATTTAGTTCATGGTACAAATTGAGAACAATAAAATTTTAATACAATGAATTCAAAAAATACAAAATATCAAGGAGAAAAGAGTTTTAGAATTCTCCCTCTTTGAAGAGCTTGAAGGTGTTCGTGGAGGTTGTCAATTTACTCCTCCAAAATTGGATTTTGCTCTCTTGAATCCTCACTCAAAGATTTACTCTCAACAATATCACTCTCTAAATATGAAAAATACAGTGAAAAACTCACAAGAAAATAAAGAGAAAAAGCTAAGAACAAACTACGATGTTGATGTTATGGAGGAAGTCAAGAAATGGAAGTGGTGGGAGCATGTCTTCTTCTTCTTCTTCTTCTTCTTCCTCTCCTTCCATAGATGCCTCTCTCTCTTTCTCTCTATCCCAACATGCCTCTTTGAACCCCAAAGACAGGTTTTAAAGAGTTAGCTTGTACAAACATAAGGTAGGCCGAATCTAGACCTTTGGATCGTCAAAAAGTTGATCTCGGCTGTCAATTATTGACTCAGGACACAGGGGGTGGCGCCGCGGCACCAAAACAACCCGAGAGTTGGCACTTCGGCACCACTTTTGGTGCTGCATCGCCACCTTTTCATTGGTTTGGTGCCTCGGCTTCCAAGGTGTGCCATTTCTTCGTTTGAGCTCCGATTTGCCTCATTTTCATTGCGTTACCACCATATCGGATTCACTTCGATCCTACAGACTCGCTTTGCCACCTTCATTGTCAAACGTACACAATGTATTTCATATCTCTATGTTAAGGAGGTACATTTCAAATCCCTCACATGTTTTGAATTATGAGCAATTGGAGCTAAGTCAACGCGTGAGTTACGAGGAACATCCAGTGAAGATTTTGGATACAAAAGAAAAAGGAACTTAGAAACAAGAAAATCCCTTTGGTCAAAGTACTGTGGAAGAACCATGAAGTGGAAGAGGCCACATGGGAAAGAGAGGAAGAGATGAAAACTAAGTATCCACGCTTATTTGGGTAAGCAAATTTCGAGGACGAAATTTTATAAGGAAGGGAGAACTGTGGTGCCCGAGATTCTTATATGCATACTAAGCCAATAATAAACATATTCTAATTACATATTAGGCATCTAGAAGTTATTAATACCACTTTTATAGCAACATGCTCATTCATCATATTATGTGCATTTACATACATGTTATTACAACTAATGATTGTCAAAGTGTCCCGATGCAGTGTAAAGGCTCAATACCCTCAGAAAGAGAGCTCGTTGTGAGAAGAACAAAGAATACATTCGTGAATAATAATACTATATGCACATGCATTAAAATCATATTTGTTGATAAGTTGGTCCAATAGTAGTTTTTCGGTAAAATGCACTTTTCACGCTTTTCGGAGTTAAATTCATTGTGCGTTTAAAACGTCAAATAGCTTTAGTTTAATGTTTAGGACTCATTTATAGCATTTTATTTGTCGGCCCCAGGTAAGCACGAGGTGGCAGTCACTGTACTGAATTGGTGTTTAGTTGCACTAAGATAGCTTAGATTAAGCTTAATCGCGTAATGTGGTTTTTGTGCATTCTAATAATTGAGTGCTAATACTATGTTTGCAATGTTATTTGGAGTTTAATTGACTTATTTTTATGTTTAATGATTGGTTATGGGGCTAAGTTCCACCAAATTACAATAAGATTGGCCATATAGGATCATAAGTTAAAGTATGACTAGATTTCATTTCCTAAGCTAGGTTTTACCATTTTGGTCTACACTTGGGTGTATAGGAGTGAACAGTAATGTGGTGACTATGTTAAGGATGTTTTAGAGCTGGACACATGGAAAGCAATGAGCAAAATACCCAAAATACCCCTTAGAATTTAAGTTATGCCATTTCTTAGTCATTAAGTATCACTTTTAGACCAAATCTGGTCATTTTCACTCTCTTTCTCTCCAGCCACGACCTGAGCCTCTCCAATACCTTTTTACACTTCTCTCAACTTCCCTTAACCATCTCCAAGAGTTTCCAAGTGGTAGAACTCAAGTTGGAGCTCTAAAACGCAAGATAGAACAAAACTAGTCAAGGTAATTCTACTAGTTTTTCTTTCTAGGTCTTGTCCTTTAATTTTAGTTCTCTACTTGTTCTCACTTAAATAATGGTTTCTCTAGGTTCTCTTGAGTCCTAGAATCAGATTCTAAGCCTTGAGAATCAGTTTGGTTGAGATAGAAGGCAAGAACTTCAGAAAAAGCTCAAACTAGTCAAGGTGAGCACTATGTAGAATTTTAAACTTAATAGTTAATTTCTTTTGTTTCAGCTCTTAAACCAAAGCTATTATTTGATGAATAATGGTCCTAGGAACTCTTATATATTGCTGGATTATAGAATTTAAGTGGAGAATTCAAGTTACACCTAGAGCACCAAATTTGCTAATTGTGAATTCAAGTGTTTCCATGGATATATTAAGCTTTCTATACTTGTAATCTAATTTTCTCAACTTGCAATGGATATGTCATGGATTATATTATTTATTCCATTAATTTAGTTGCTGTTTGTAGCCATAGACAAGTGCACAAATTGTTTAAAACTTGTCTAAACTGAAAAAGATTTCAAAGGTGCTTCTATGTTGGTTTTGATATTTCTTTTGATGTGTATATGTGGGAATTGGCTTGTGAAATGTTATTACAGGTTTAAAACCATGATTTTAATCACGTGAGAATGTCCTAAAAATAGGGAAGGTGCTGTCCAAATGTTTTTAAAATGAAATGGCACCATTTAGGAGCAAATGGACTAGTTTTTACAAAATTATGTGCCATTTTAGATCATTTTGTGCTAATGAACTAGCATTCATATTTTAATACTTTTGAACAGTTTTTCAATGCTAGTTATTAATTTTCAAGTGCCTTAAGTGATTTATATGCTTCTGAGTCATTTTAAGATCAAGTTTCCTAAATTGGTGAAAGTTCTGATTTCAGTCTTATCCAAGTATCTTAGTTCATTTATTTTAGAAAAATGTGCATCTAGAATAAAAGAATTTCATGACAGGTGATTGGCACAACAATCTCTAGGGGATATTGACTCTTTCCACTATCAATTTCTATTCAGGACACGAGGTAAGTAAGGAGTTACAACTGCATCATAAGAACTACATGGAAGATGTCATTATGTGAAACTTACTTATTCTTGAAAGTTATAAAATGGCATGTCCAGGGCACGTCTTACATGAAAATTGAGAATTTTATTACAAGGTATTTGAAAGTAAGTACCATTGTACCAATTTTATAAGATAAGTTTTAAGTACAATTGCTAGTCTATCGGAGCAGGGTAGGTAAGTCTGTTGGTGCAGGCTCTCCCGTTGAAGCGGGACTTGCGGATCTTATGATGTGTCTCGTTGAAGCGGGACAATATTAGTGCGGTGTGGGATGCCCCTTTGATGAGGGAAGGAGTTTTCAAAAACCTTACACGACGGTCGCACCCTATTTTACTCTTGGCCAGAGTTTCCGTCCAATGTTATAACGGCCTATCCACTTACGGGACTAGCAGTGTGCTAAGGGGCCCAACTATGAATGTTTTTAAAGAAAATGCATGGATTCAAATGTTTAAGAAGGAAAAGTGTACAATGGGAACTTGATGAGATTTTACAGCATGCATAGTTTTTACTTACTGAGCTTTGGCTCATTTTAGTGTTGTGATGCAGATGAGGAGGCACATTTTGGTACTGACTACCTAGTTACCTGGCTCGCCTTTTGTCACCGTGATCATACAGATGTGGACGAGCTTGACTTGTGGGCGACCCTTTTGTTAGTTTCAGATATTTTGGTATAATGTAAATACTACCACTGATGGCAAAATAGACTGGTGAAAACTTCTTTTGATTGTACATTTTGTAAAGACAATATTAACAAGAAATGCCATGCAGTTGCTTGGTTTAAAGGTTTTAGAAAGTTCAAATTTGCCCACTTTTTTATAAAACTAAAGATAATGTTTAAGAAAGAGTAATACTTCCTAGTTTGGCAGTATATGACAATATGGTTAAGCTTGGGGGCGTTACAGTGTTGGTATCAGAGCGGAGGTTTAGTCGTTTCTGAAGACTGCCTACATATGTATGATCATGTGACAAAAAGCTTAGTTAACCAATAAGTTTTAATTTCTTTTATTTGCATTAAATTTGATACCATGTGCGATGATATGTTATCTTTTTATTATTGGCTATTATGCGTGGATGTAAGTGAAAGAAAAACTGTACAAGAAAACATGCCAAGGGCTAAGGGTCAAACAAGTGAGCGAAGGGGTGATAACAGGGGTACTGTTGAGAATGAGACCAATGAGGATGCTGTTATTGGTAGGTTGACAGAGTTGGTTGAGACACAAGCAAGATAGTTAGAAAGGCTTATGGAAAGAGCAAAAAGATGTGGAGAACAAGTACCACCAGCTATAGCTAGACAAAAAACTTATGAACTAATTTGTGGGAGATTTAGAAAGAATAAGCCTCCAGCTTTCAAGGGTGATACTGATCCATTATTAGCAGAAGAGTGGATTCGTAGTATTGAGAGTATCTTCAGTTACATTAGAATTCCTGATGAGGAGAAGGTTTCATGTGCCACATTTATGTTCCAGATAGATGCTAGACACTGGTGGGATTCTATGAGGTCCATCACTGATGTTAACAGGCTTACTTGGGAGCAGTTTAAGGAGATATTCTATAGAAAATATTTCAGCAATGCACA
>JXTC01000911.1:2602-42316 GCA_002914845.1 Trema orientale
AAATGTATTCTTTGTTCCTTTCACACACCAAGCTCTCTTTCTGAGGGTACTGAGCCTTTACACTGCATGGGAGCACTTCCACAAACATTAGTACAATAATACAGATCATTTAACAATCAGAATGAGTAATTTCCCATGAGATTGATACTAATTGCGTGATATGAATATTATGCAATATGAGTATATTTATTATTGGCTTATTATGCACGTGAGAATCTTGGGCTTCACAGAAGTCATTGTATTATACTAACTATCAAAGAAGAAACAAAAAATGTAGCAAAATAAACAACTATAGCTCTATGCAAAATCTATATCTTCACTCTTTTTAAATTACTCTCTACCACAAAAGTTCGACTTTTTCGATTGAAACTATGATAAGATAAAGTCTACAAAATTTGGATCTTTTGAGTTTAGAAGAAAAACACACAAAATAATATTAAAATAAAAAAACCTAACACAGATCTAGAATCACATGAGACAAAATATTTCATAAATCTAAACTTACGATGACATATGCCTTATGGAAGGGTTACTGAAATAACAGTAGTAGTAGTAGTAATAATAATAATAATAATAATAATAATATAGAAAAACCTTATCAGGATTCATCCTTTCCGACGAGATGAAAATCTAGACACGTATGAGTAATGAATTAAAGGAACGCACATGATAGTCCTTTTTTTTAAGAATATTTTGCATAATACCCATTTGTCTTATTTAATTGATATTTTTCTAATTATTTATATAGGCCTAGATATCTTTGCATGTCTATTTCTTAAGCCCACACTTCTTTATTCACATATCCTAGGCCCAATAATTATTTTATGTCACTTTCTATCTCATAAGTAGTTTTATACCATTTTCTATTACCTTATTATTTTTACGTAGATTCATACTCATTTTATACATGTTTATGGAGAAATATATATTACAAATATTTTATACATAAAATGTATACCTAAAAATTATATGTGGTATTCATTTCTTATATCAAAATCATATCTAAAAACCAATATACATTTTATCATGTATAACATAGGTTTTTACAATGTAATGTATATCATAGGTAAATATTTACACTGTACATGTATATCACACATATTTTATATATGAAATGTGCACCTAAAAATGGGTATAAAACTATTAAAATGAAAAAATGGGTATTTGTGAAAGATAAAGGCAAAAATAAATGAGTACTGAGCCTAAATTTTACTACTTAAAAATAGGCGAAATAAAAAGTCTCCAAAAAGAAAGAGGCCATAGTGGCTTTTGATTTTTAATTGCTACTGCTTGATTTGAAAAATATTACTTTTTTGATCTTCTAGTTCTTATCGAATATCAACTGATTTACTAACCATTGGATGAGTACCACTATTGTCAGCGCTCTTTTTTCCTCTTCCTATCGCTTTACTAAATCAATCCTCTTTAAAATTTGAAATTCTAATATTTTCTTAGTACACCTTTTTTAAATGGTGCTTATTCTAAATTTGGACATTAATCAAATGAAGTTATGAAAATTTCTTTCCCACCCACTAAGTTTGAAGATTGTTTTGGGGTTTTCCCGATTTTTGGAATTAACCCTTAAGTATGATATCGTGCTAATTAAGTACGGGATTAGCAAGACCTAAGCCAGCTTACTCGAACTACAAGTAACACCAGGGAAACGACACCAACTTAGAAGGAACTACATGTAGCATGGGTCAAGATACATGTTACTTGAAACCGAGCCAAACTACACGTCGTACGGCCTAAGCAATGTGCCATTTGGGAGTGATACCACCAAAGCTTGAAACTATATGCCACACAAGCTGAACTACACGCCGTTGGAGCCCTCTTTTTCTCAAGAGCAAGCTGTCCCTAGATTTCTAGAATGTTCTAGAACATTCTCTAGCATAAACATTAAGCTTAATAACTTACAATAGAAGAACCTATATAACAAGTTCTTATAGATAGGTGACACCTCATCTACTTAGGCTCTAAGATATCTTGTAGTTACAAGTACTTATTGCCTAAGTACTTCTACATTAAGACTAGACTAAGCCAATAAAAGCTAGATCCCTTGTAGCTTAAGATTTCTTGTAAATCAAGGGATAATTTGCTTATAAATAGGTGCTAACATCTCATTTGTAAAGAACTTTTCAGCTCACAAATTATCAACACAATTTTCTCTCTTTTATTTGTTCCTTTTTCTTTGTTTTCGTGTTTTTGTCTCCAAAACTACCTTCTTTCTTTTCCTTTTAATCTTATCCAAACATAACCTCCATTTCTCCCTCTCCCTCTCGTACATATACTTCTCACACAACCACCATCATCATGTTATTGTTTCTTTTCCTCTAAGTCCTCAATCATTAATTCCACCATTTACTTCTCACCTAAACACCAACCCATGGCCTCCACTTCCAAACCTCATATATATATCTCACCATTATCTTTGTTCTCTTGTCTAAACTATGACCCAAATATCAATCACCACTATCTTCATTGAGTTACTATCTTTTGGGCCTTAATCCTTCTTCCTTCTTCTATCCGTAGCCCAATATTCTAATAGTATCATCATCATATCTTGTCATTCTAACCAATTTGTAGTTGGTCCATCATCACTTTTTCATCACTTCCTCTTCAAGTCATGGCCCAATGTCATTTGTTGCCACACCCTCATCATACTCTCCTTGGCCTTTGGTTTATGACCAACTCATAGATAAGTTCTAATCCCTTTTTCATATATGTGTATTTGCATGCATCTTATTGTATCTTATTTACATGTGTCTAGCTCTTGGTTTACCCGTAATTAGCTCCTAGTCATCTTTATCTCATTTCTGTACATCTATAAATATATGTATGTATATAGGTACCCATTTTTACATGTCCATGCATATGTAAATCTGTGGTACAAGTTCGGGATTTTGTGTTCTCATTCACTTATTTCTGTTATTATTATTATCGTTATAATTATTATCTCTAACCCTTTTATTTTCTGTATCTAACCTCTAGTTGACATTATGGTCGATTTATTCGCCTCCGTCAACTAAACCCTTTTTATTATTTCTGCATTATTATATTATTGTCGATTCGTAAGCTAGTTATCCCTACAATTGCCTACGTACAGGGACGCCGTGGGAAGTATCGTTCTTTATTGCAACCGCCTATCAGGACTGCGATACGTAGTGTTAGTGTTGTGATAGCACTTACGTTATTATCACGTCATTATTATTATTGTTATATTGTAGATACGCTATCCTTGCAACTGCTAACATAGCAAGAACGCTGTGGGCAGTGTCGTTTTCTATATCGACTGCCCATCAGGACTTCGACACGTGGCACGTGTTATGATGCTCCTTTCTATATATACCTTGTGATCTAACCTTAATCTCAATTATTCTCTGCTTTGTTTTAACCAATCATAGGTCTCGTTAATTATTCATAACACAAGGTCTAATCCCGAACATTAAAAGGCGACTCCGCTGGGGAGTAGCCAAAGGGAAACTGACGTTTCTTCGGGATTCCCAAGATCCGCAAGTGCATCTCGTTACCTTATCCATTCCATCCGGTGGTGTACCGTTACTCTGCCCATTTTATTTCTCAGCATCCGGTGGTGTACTGTTACTCTGCCCATTTTATTTCTCAAACATCTGGTGGTATACCGTTACTCTGCCTATTTTATTTCTCAACATCCAGTGGTATATAGTTACTCTACCTTTTGTCATTTTTAACACTTGACGGTGTACTATTACTCTATCCGGTATACCGTTACTTTTCCCATTTCATTCCTAAATACTCCCTTTCTTGTTGTTAAAATTCCATTCTAGCAACGTTATTATTAAAGTTCCATCTTCCCTTTTTCAAAATGGATAGTCAACAACAATATCCTCAACCGCAACAACAATAAGAACCCTTCAATATTGAGTTGGCTAATGCGGTCAACAACCTGGCCAATTCACTCAACGACCTCAGACGATCTCAGGGAGATATATAAGCATCCCATGGTCAAATCCTACAACGATTAATTGGAGAAAGAAGATCGAATGAAGTCGGATCTTCTACCTCGACTTTTGACCCAAGCAGCATTCCACCTGTCACAACGAATCAAAGCTCTACTATACCTGAAGTTAGCAGAAATACTGCCAATGTTGCCATCACCATACCAAGTGATATTGGTAACACCTATTCACCAAATTTTATCACCAAGGAGTAATTGCAAGAAATGTTCAAGCACGAAGCCGAAAAAGCTCACAGAAAGGTAGCAGCTACAGAATTCCAACTTCCCTACCCTGCTTGGATTACTTCAAAGCCATATCCAAAGGACTATGTCAGCCCTTCAATTAAGAAGTTTAATGGCAAAAGTGGCAATGCTAGAGAATATGTTATCAGCTTCCTTGATGATCTTAGAGTTTATACTTCTGACCATGAACTCCGTTTAAGAGAGCTCTCTAACTCTCTTACCGATAGGACTTATTCGTGGTTTGTCAACTTTCCTGCCGGTAGTATTACCACTTGGGAAGAATTAGTGATAGTTTCTGTACTAAATTCTTCGCAGCGGAATCCAACTCAGAGTTAGCCGACCTCGCTACTCTGAGACAGAGGGAAAACGAGTCTCTTTCTCACTTTGTATGGAGATTCAAAGAAATTGCTCTCAATTGCAGAGAGATGGAATCTGAAAGAGGACTTATTCGCATCTACATCAATGGGATGTTGACATCCTACCGAATCCACATTGAAAATCATGTTATCACCAATTTCGCTGACTTGATGTTTCGAGTCAACAACACTGAAGCTTCTATGTCCTAAATGTATGTGCCAACTCCTGTCCAGACGACGCCTACACAAGTCACAACCAAAGCTACACCTTATAAGTGAAAGAGGACGATAGCTATAGTTGACCAACGCCGACCGCCAAGAAGAGACCAGGAAATTCCTCCGGCGATCCCATTTACCAATGAGCAAATTGACATACTTGTTCAGGCTTGGATAGAAGATAGAGATTTAGTCTGTCCGCCTAGCACTATGACACCGACGCCAGAATAATTAGCAAACCCACGGTTTTGCCTGTTCCACCACAGAATTGGCCATCCTACTTCTGAATGTTATAAAGTCAGAAGGCATTATCTGATCAAAGATCGAAGAGGTGAAATACTGCATGACAACCAACAACAAAGAGCAGAAGTCAACCCTTTTCCAAGACATGGAGATGGCCAAGTGAGAACGTGCATCATCGAAGAGTGCTCGAAGTCAGACCTAGCCCAGGAAAGTTCCTCCAAAGAACAAGAAATAAATGACATGATATATAACCTCACAAACTCTCAGGTGTTCAAAAATCTTTTTGACACTCTCGAGTTCAATGACGAGGCATGGCGAGAAGCCACATCTACCTTGTTCAAGATCTCTCAAAAGTTTGGTCTATAATGTTGCGCCGTCAACCACGCAATAAAGCGAACTACCAAAAGAAGTGAAGACATAATCACTTTCTCTGCAAAAGATGCGCAAGCCCCATATCTATTCCATAACAAACCACTCTACGTAGAAGCCAAAGTGAACGAGTTGTTTCTTAAGCATGCCCTTATCGAGAATGGCTCCTCTGTCAATCTCATGCCATAGAGTACTTTCAAGGTTACTGGTATCCCTAAAGATAAGTTAGTCCTCCAGACAGTACCTTTGATGACTTTTGCTTCCGACACTTTTAACACCAAGGGCTGTGTCAATGTGAATTTACAAATTGGTCCTATCAGAGCATCCACTAAATTCCATGTCATTGATGTGAATGTCTCTTATCACATTTTGATTAGAAGACCATGGATTCATCAACATCATGCAGTACCTTCTAAACTTCACCAATGTGTAAAGGCTATCAAGGGTAAAACGAAAATCATAATTCTAGCTACCAAGTCTCCTTTCGCAAAAGAAGAAATTTTCTGTGCAGAATCCACCCTGTATGAGGATCTCGCCGAGAGTATCAACACTACAAGGCCTCGTGGTATCAGTCTGGGTAATGTAGCCAACACATTTTCTGAGGACATGGAGACAGATTCAGTCACTTCCAAAAAGACCTTACTCCGAAAAAGATACCCTTCTCGTTGGTCGAACTGTGTACGGATTCTGAAGGTATGGCGAGGTCAGCAATGGCCTCGCGAGTTCTCAAATAGAGAATGCCGAAAGGATAGAAGCGATTTCCCTAGTGCCGGACAAGTTATAAAATGAGCCTTCGAACCCGCAAGATGGACTAAAAAAGGTCAATTTGGGTGCTAAAGGAGACGAAAAACTAACCTTCATTTCTACTAATTTAGACACTGAATTCGAAGCTGCTTTACTCTCACTCCTCAAAAAATACCGCGATATCTTCGCTTGGTCTTATGAAGATATGTCAGGGCTTAGTAGTAAGTTAATCACCCACAAACTTGCTACTAACCCCACTATTAAACCTGTTAAGCAAGCAGCCAGAAATTTCAGCACTGACATTCAGCTCCAAATTCAAAAAGAAGTCCAGAAGCTCCTTGATGCAGGATTCATCCGACCCTGTGTTTATGCTATTTGATTGGCCAACATCATTCCTGTTAAAAAGAAGAATGGCCAAATCCGAATCTGCATAGACTTTCGTGATCTGAATAAAGCATACCCGAAGGATGACTTCTTACACCTGAACCTCAACATGCTTATCGATGCCACCGCTAATCACGAAATATCTTCTTTTGTGGATGGGTTCAGTGACTATAATCAAATCAAGATGGATCCAGAAGACGCGATCAAGACGGCGTTTCGCACTCCTTTTGGAAATTTTTACTATGTTGTCATGCTATTTGGTCTCAAGAATGCTGGTGCCACATATCAGCGGGCTGTGACCGCGATATTCCATGACATGATTCATGATTATATCAAATACTATGTTGACGATCTCGTAGTCAAGTCCTGGAAACAAGCAATGCACCTCGACCATGTGAGGAGAGTATTTCAACACTGTCAATAATACAACCTCAAAATGAACCTGCTAAAATGTGCATTTGGTGTCTCTAATGGCAAGTTTCTTGGCTTTGTGGTGCACAAGAAGGGCATCAGAATCGATGATGACAAGACCAAGGCTATAATTAGCATATCTCAGCCTCGAAATCTCAAACAGTTAAGGCAATTCATTGGAAAGGTTTCTTATCTATGAAGTTTTATTCCTGCCTCAGCCACCATCATCAAGCCTCTGCACTAACTTACCAAGAAGTCGGTAGAATTCAAATAGGGACTGGAGCATGAGCATGCGTTTGATGAAATCAAGAAAATCTTCACTCATCCATAAGTCATGATCACTCTGTCTCCAAGAAAAGAACTGATCCTCTATTTGTCTGGCTTCAACGAAGCAGTTAGAGTACTTGTAGCACAAGAGACTGATGGGCAAGAGAAACCTGTCTATTATCTTAGTCGACTACTCAAGAGTCCAGAGAAAAATTACCCCTTCAATGATAAACTTTGTGTTGCACTAGCCTATGTAATACAAAAACTTCGACACTACATGCTCACTCACAGAGTGAAGGCGATCACCAATTCCGACCCGTTTAAGTTTCTCCTTCAAAAGCCTATTCTCAACAGGCGATATGCTAAACAGATGCTCATGCTTAGCGAGCTCGACATATCATTGGAAAAACTAAAAGCAATCAAGAGTCAAGCCCTAGCTAAATTACTCAAATACACCAAGCATACTCTTGATGAGAAAGTGCTCTCAATAGAAGATAGAGAAGACAACTGGATATTATAATTTGATGGTGCCTCAACTCATAACAAAAGAAATGCTGGGATTGTACTTACCAATAATCATAAGGAAGTCTTTAAGAAAGCCGTCAAGTTGGCCTTTCCCTGCTCCAACAATAAAGCCGATATGAGACTTTGGCTATTGGTTTAGATTTGACCAATGAAATGAAAATCTCTAAGCTAAGAATCTGCGGAGAATCTAATTTAATCATTAAGCAGTTTGATAGAGAATTCGCAATCAGAGAACCTGCTCTGCTCAAATATCGAGAAGAAATTCGAAAGAAACTCCACAGCTTTGCCAATTATGAATTGCAGTACATTCCCCTATCACAAAATAAGTATGTCGATGCTCTTGCCACATTGGTACTCAAGGTCACCCTGACCAAAGAAGATCTTATCCAAATCTCTTTAGTGATTAAGGCAGAACTTATTCCTTCAGCGGTACCATCCCCAAGTGATTGGATCTATTTTATTAAAGAAAAGATAGAAAAGCCCAATGCTCAAAGCCTCAAAGAGACCAAGTCATATGTTGTGATCAACGACCATCTTTACTGGAGACTGTCCAGTGACATCTTAGCCAAGTGCATTGATATGACACTCGGTGAAACAATTTTTCGAGAAATCCATAACAAGACTTATGGTCTAGAAGGTCCGTCACTTGCCCGTCGAGTCCAAAGGTCGGGCTATTACTGGCCTAATCTCAAAAGCCACGATGATGAATTACAAAAGAATTGCCAGCAGTGCTTGCTAGCTTGTAATTGACTACAAAGAAAGTTGCTACACAGAAGTGCAAGACTGGAGAAAAATTTATATCGACTTTCTCAACTCAAGTCAGACGCCAGATGACGTACCCTCGGCCATTCTAGTTAGACAAAAAACTGAGAGATTCTTTATTCACAATGGTTCCCTGTTCAGACGCAGCTTCCAGGGGAAAGTCCTAAAATGCATAGGCCAGCTGAAATCAACATAGCTCTCAGAGAAGTCCACACTGAGGACTCCGGCAGAAACATGGGAGGCCGTCGTCTCTTCGAGCAACTACTCATTATTGGCTACTATTGGCCAACTATAGAAAATGATGCCATGGAATTTGTCAGAAAATTCGAGGCCTGCCAAAAGCATGCTAATCTTATCCACACCCCCACTGTCGAAATGGGAAGCATCCATTCACCATGGCCATTCTGCACCTAGTCCATCGATCTCATTGGGCCTATATCTCCTCCTGCCAAAGGAAAAATCTGGATTCTGGCAGCTACTAAAAATTTCACTAAGTGGTCCGAGGCAATCGCCTTTAAAAGAGCCACTTCCGAAGCTGCCAGCAACTTTGTGAAGGAATATATCATTTATCGATTTAGGATACCCCATAGAATAATATCAGACAATGGGACACCCTTCACAAGGCAACCCTTTCAGTCGCTAGTGGAAAAGTATCATATCTTCCATGGACGTTCTACCCGGTATTATCCCCAAGGCAATGGTGTGATTGAATCCTTCAATAAAACTTTGGTAGCCATCATCAAACGAATGATCGATGCCAAGTCCATTCAGTGGGATGAGTGTTTACTTTCCGTACTCTAGGCCTACAGAGTAACTAAAAATGCCACTACCAAATAAACACCATTATCCATGGTATATGGAGCTAAAGCTGTTTGGCCTGTGGAACTCTTTGTACCCTCTGTAAAACTGGCACTCTCCTCGAATGCTGCCGAAAGTACCCGAGAATTTGATCTCAAAGTCCTTGAAGATCGACGAGATCAAGTTCAACAAGGGGTCTTATCTTATCAAAAGAAATTAGCTCAGACTTATATTCGACTAATAAGACCTCGCTCTTTTCAAGTAGGAGAGTTGGTGCTAAAAGCCACCGATCACATCATGAAGGGATTGCACGTCACAAAATTCACCCCAAATTAGGAAGGCCCATATCAAATCACCAACGTCAAGCCCAGTGGGTACTGTGTCCGCCAAGAGATTGACACTGGTAAACTCTCTTCACCCACTAATTTAAAATTTATCAAGAAATACCATACTTGATAAATCAAGGACTGATATGGATAACCCTATATTGGGGATTGTCGTTTTTTTACATACACAAATAAAATTGCCATCACATTCTACTTTCATCTCATATATATTTGTGCATTGACTTTTTCGTTTACCCTGGGGTTTTATCCTACTTTCAAAAAAAAAAAAAGATACTATTTAGTCCTGTTTTCTTGAAAACTAGCTGTTTCAGATACTTGATTCTCAGTACTATTTTCCAATATTCTAGAGTCTCTGTCAAAATACTTATCTTTCTTTTTGACAAATCTCTTTACAAAACTCTGACAAAATAAGAAGCTACTATTTTTTATTACAAGCTTCTCTATTTTCAAAACTGAGATCGATACACTCACATTTTTAAAAACTGGCTGTTTTCGAATTTTTCTGAAGTGATTTTTGGGTACTACTTTGGGTACTTTATGTTCTGAGATACTTGTAAAAGTCATCGCAAAAGGCATAAGAAATGTAAGGATAAAAGCCATTGAAAAAGGCCAGAGAGATAAACTGACAAAAGCCATCAGTTTCAAAAGGAGAATGGAAAAGAATTAGGTAGAAAAGTGAATAATAAAGCACTGGAAAAGACAAAAGGGATAAAGTATCTCCAGAACTAAAAGTCTTAGGTAGTCCTCAGGAAAAACTTCGAGGCATTATCATGGCAAGGAGGAATTAAGGTAGCAAAGTATGACCCCAGGCGTGGGCCCCCCTGTTACTGGTCAGTCATCCTAGAAGCGGCTTGTCGCAATACCGCCGGCCGAAATGCCAGATCTTCCATATCTGCATTTTTCTCCAATGTAAGTGGAGCTATATCTTACTGAATAATGGTCGTGCAATCGCACCCATTATCTTACCTAGGATGACACTTTGCACTTTAAATGACAGGTGAGTGTGCGAAAACTCTATACCTACACTACCAAGCTAGCCTCAGTTTCGGAGTTCGCAGCAAGTTCTCCCCTGTCTGGTTGGCCGTAAAACGGCTAAATTGGCGCAGTCTCTGCCAAAAGGCTGTCTCTTCCACAAGGGCGACGCTTAATTCTGCCCGAGTGTGACCATCCGAGCTGTACTTACTGCCCGAGTATATGGATAGTATTCTCACCCATACTCCGCCTCACCTCTCAAAACCTTATTGTCGCCTCTACGATAAGTACTTTTCTATATGTTCAAGCGTCTGTTCTTATATGTAGTCTTTTCCTGCATAGCTTTATACATTTTTCTATGCAGTTGTCAAAACATTATCGTGCAAAGCCGATAAGTACTTTTCTACATGTTGATAAAAATCTCACATTTCTGAGTCTTTGCATGTAGCTCTCCCTGCATGATTTTAACATATATCTATGCAGATGTCAAAATCTTATCGTGCAAAGCCGATAAGTACCTTTCTACGCACTTCTAAAAGTCTTACATTTCTGAGTCCTTGCATGTAGTTCTTCCTGCATGATTTTAACATATGTCTAAGCAAGTGTCAAAACCTTATCGTCGCCTCTGCGATAAGTACTTTTCTACATGCTTCTAAAAATTTCATATTTCTGAGTCTTTACATGTAGCTCTCCCTGCATGATTTTAACATATATCCATACAGATATCAAAATATTATCGTTGCCTCTACGATAAGTATTTTTCTACATGTTCAAGCTTATTTTCTTACATATAGGTTTTCCTGCATAGCTTTACACATTTTTCTATGCAGATGTCAAAAACTTATCGTGCAAAGCCGATAAGTACTTTTCTACATGCTTTTAAAAAAATCTCATATTTCTGAGCCCTTGCATATAGTTCAACCTGCATGATTTTAACATATATCCATGCAGACGTCCAAACCTTATCATCACCTCTACGATAAGTACTTTTCTATATATTCAAGCTTCTGTTCTTACATGTAACTTTTTCTGCATAGCTTTACACATTTTTCTATGCAGATGTCAAAACCTTATTGTGCCAAGCCGAAAAGTACTTTTCTACATGCTTTTTAAAAATCTCATATTTCTGAGTCCTTGCATGTAGTTCTCCCTGCATGATTTTAACATATATCCATGCAGACGTCTAAACCTTATCACCGCCTCTACGATAAGTACTTTTCTATATGTTCAAGCTTCTGTTCTTACATGTAACTTTTCCTGCATAGCTTTATACATTTTTCTATGCAGATGTCAAAACCTTATCGTGCCAAGCCGATAAGTACTTTTCTACATACTTTTTAAAAATATCATATTTTTGAGTCCTTGCATGTAGTTCTCCCTGCATGATTTAAACATATATTCGTGCAGATGTCAAAATCTTATCGTCTCCTTTACGATAAGTACTTTTCTACATATATGTAGTTTTTCCTGCATAACATATTTTTCCATGCAGAGGTCAAAACCTCATCGTATGTATTTATCTACATGCTTTTCTACATGTTTTTTAAAAATCTCATATGTGTATTTACGATAAGTACTTTTCTACATGCTTTTTAAAAATCTCATATTTTTGAGTCCTTGCATGTAGTTCTCCCTGCATGATTTAAACATATATTCGTGCGGATGTCAAAATCTTATCGTCTCCTTTACGATAAGTACTTTTCTACATATATGTAGTTTTTCCTGCATAACATATTTTTCCATACAGAGGTCAAAACCTCATCGTGTGTATTTATCTACATACTTCTAAATCTCATTTTTCGAGTCTCCGCATATAGTTTATTTTCTCACTCTCACATGAGAGATTCCCTGTATGATTTTTCACACCTTTCTCATGCAGCTATTCTAAAAACCTCATTATGACAAACTGATGAGTATTCTTCTACATACTTTTAAAGCTTATACTCTCTGGATTTCCTGCATAAAGATGGTTTTCTCATTTCTGACTATAAGCTAGTCTGCATGATAATTTTTCATACTTTTCTCATGCAGTCATTTTAAAACCTTATCGCTCCTTGCCCGATAAGTATCCTACCATAAACTATTGGTTCTCCTTTTTCCATAAGTGGCATATTTTCTCATAAATACTTGCAATAATTTTTGGATATTTTTTACCTTCTAAAACATCTTTTCAAAACCTCATGATTCCTGAGAATTAAGTCTCCTATTCTCGGATACTTCTCGAAAAATATCATGAGTACGACTAATTTTTGGACAAATATTTTTCAAGCATAATTAGTCAGTTTTTGGCATCATTCCCTCTCTACCCCTGTTGAAAAATTCAAGGAGGTTGCCAAAATATTTTACAAAATGCTAGTGACTGAGTTTACCTCTCCCTGACAGTAATTCAAAATACTGGGGACTATATTTCTTTAAAAAATTATTTTCCTCTCCAGAAATTTATTTAAAACACTAGGGACTTAATTCTAATTTCAAAATATCTCCAGTGCTTATCTTTCTTGGTTTAAATTTTCATCTGGACTAATTCTTCTACTGTGTAAGAAAATTACTTTGAAAAGCAGGAATGTCAAACCAAGTTATTCCATCTCGAGGATGTGCACTTTAAGTTCACAAAGGAAGTTCCTCGGATGTTGTTTACGTTGCATGCATGCAGTATGAAATTCTCACCAGGCTACGGTATGTAGGCTACTATATTAAGACCCAATGAGCCGTCACGGCTTCAACAAGGTATGAAATCTATTTTAGATTTTTACCGATGTCATTAGTAAGACCTCATTATATTTTCATCTCTTTTGGCAAAAGGTTTAGAGAATGACCCATAAATCATGTAATATACGTGATTTCTAATAGTGGTATTTTTCAAAAAAAAAAAATCTCTCTATATTTCTTTTTGGGCCGAGCCTCTTACGGCCCATCTAATTCTTTAAATACCACTTTTTGTGCTTTATGTCATTTTTCTAGGCTCATTTTCTTGTTTGCTCATTTCTCTATAATATTTTGCAAACATATCTTCTAAGTGTGGTATTTTGCAATACTCATTTCATGCTTTTGTGCCGAGACTTCTTAGACCTCACTTACGCCATAACATGCCATTTTTGCATATTGTGCCATGATTTTGCACTTATCTCCTCATTTAGTCAATTATTTGCATTATCTTTACATGCATAATTAGACCCTTTAGTGTTAAATTTTGTGCTTGGATGTGATTACTTTCATGCACACCTATCATCACTTTGGGCCTTGGTCATATTCACATACACCATTATTGTCATTTTTAAAGTTTAGAGCATGATTTTTCTTTGAACCCGAGAACATCATTACGATATCTTAAAATCTCTCTTGCAAGATGTTGTGTAGGCTGAGACCCTTTGAGAGCTTCCATTTTCTCGTTCTTATCTAGTTTTATTAGATCCGTGGTCATTTCGTATTCTAATTTACTATCATGGCTATGGGACTTGATTTTATTTGTCTTTGTACATCTTAGTGCTCATAAAAAATGTGCCTGCATATGCGCACTCATCTTCTTTATGCACATTACCTCTCGTGATAATATTTGACATACATAAGTAATATTATTATGGCCGTCAATCACTTGTACATACCATATCTTTGTCATGTTTGTAAACATTATTTATAAATTTATCACATGGAATGCCATGATGTTTGTAAAGCTTGCAATTCATATCTGCTATGATATCTTTTTGCTCAACATCATATAAATACTCATTGACATACTCTCTATGCATGCTCTAACTTTTGCTTCAGTAAGATAGAAGCTCATAGCTTTGCATGTACAGTTCTTGAAAATCACATGAAAACTAGAAATTTTGCTTATTCATCCTGATTTCTATGATTGGCTTATTAGATCTGAATTCTTATTGATATTTATTTGCTATACCATATATTATAACATGCTTTATATTTTTCCATATGAAATGACCACACAAGGATCATAATAGATCCCATGGAAGCCTTGGGTTTCCCTATCTATTTCCTTATTATTCTTGCACAATTATTTATTCTATATGTGAACTTGAGCTTCTTGAGTTCTCACATCACAAATGGCCGAAATGGCTACTTTTTGTGCATCATGCTCTTACTAAATTATCTTAAGCTCATTTTTGCTTGTCATTCATTATGCAAATAATTAAGCCATCTATATTTTATTGTCCGATACTTAGATTCAAGCTTACATTTTCATGACAACAAATTTCTTAGAAGCTTTTATGCTTACTTATCTTGACTAATTGCTATATTTAAGCTTGCTTATTATGCTCATTTTTCTTACGTAAAAAAAAAATCGAGTTTCTTCTCACGCATGTGAATATTTACTTGCTCCTTTTCGGCCAAAGCATGATTATACTTGCTTATCTATTACATGATTATATTTTTAATACTTGAATCATCAAAACAAGCTTCTTTATATAACAAGAGCAAAAAAGGCTCAGGAAAGTGCTTTATTTCCTTTTACAGGATGCGTTCCTCATTATCACATACGAAAGGTCAACATAGTGATAAAAGCTACAAGGACCGTAGTCTCTCTAGTTTGAGTACCTTCAAGGACCTCGTTGACCTATGTAAAGTCAAACATCGCGAGTTCGAGCTTGCAACCCTACGTAAGGCATCAGCATAAGCACAAGGACAACCCAGCTATGGAGATCCCAGTAAGGCTCACATACAGCGTACTTTTTCCCCTTTCTAGAAATTTGTCCCACTGGGTTTTGTTCTATTGAGGTTTTAATGAGGCATTGTTTGAGTTAGGCAATCCAATAGAAATATTCCGGCATGACTATTTGGATCCTGACTAGAGCCTTACATTTTCCTAACCTGCTTGCCATTCGCACCAAATCTTCTCTTGGGTTAAAAGAGACATATTTGGAGAAACCATCAGTGAGATTCTTCAGTTGTCAGATTCAAGACGAATCAAGGTCAAGCATGATAAGCTCTGGCGAATGATCATATCCACCATAGCTCAGGGAACTTAATATTTTGGGGTTTTCCCGATTTTTGGAATTAACCCTTAAGCATGATATCGTGCTAATTAAGTATGGGATTAGCGAGACTTAAGCCAGCTTACTCGAACTACAAGAAACACAAGGGAAACGACACCAACTTAGAAGGAACTACATGTAGCATGGGTCAAGCTATATGTCACTTGAAACCGAGCCAAACTACACGTCGTACGGCCTAAGCAATGTGCCATTTGGGAGTGATACCGCTAAAGCTTGAAATTACATGCCGCAAAAGCTGAACTACACGCTGTTGGAGCCCTCTTTTTCTCAAGAGCAAGCTGTCCCTAGATTTCTAGAATGTTCTAGAATATTCTCTAGCATAAACATTGAGCTAAATAACTTACAATAGAAGAACTTATACAACAAGTTCTTATAGATAGGTGACACCTCATCTACTTAGGCTCTAAGATATCTTGTAGTTACAAGTACTCGTTGCCTAAGTACTTTTACATTAAGACTAGACTAAGCCAATAAAAGCTAGACACCTAATCCCTTGTAGCTTAAGATTTCTTGTGAATCACGGGATAATTTGCTTATAAATAGGTGCTAACATCTCATTTGTAAAGAACTTTTTAGCTCACAAATTATCAATACAATTTTCTCTCTTTCATTTGTTCCTTTTTTCTTTGCTCTCGTGTTCTTGTCTCTAAAACTACCTTCTTTCCTTTCTTTTTAATCTTATCCAAACGTAACCTCCATTTCTCCCTCTCCCTCTTGTACATATACTTCTTACACCACCACCATCATCATGTTATTATTTCTTTTCCTCTAATTCCTCAATCATCAATTCCACCATTTACTTCTCACCCAAACACCAACCTGTGGCCTCCACTTCCAAACCTCATATATATATATATACCTCACCATTATCTTTGTTCTCTTGTCCAAACTATGACCCAAATATCAATCACCACTATCTTCATTGAGTTACTATCTTTTGGGCCTTAATCCTTCTTCCTTCTTATATCCGTAGCCCAATATTCTAATAGTATCATCATTATATCTTGTCATTCCAACCAATTTGTAGCTGGTCCATCATCACTTTTTCATAACTTCTTCTTCAAGTCATGGCCCAATGTTATTTGTTACCATACCCTCATCATACTCTCCTTGGCCTTTGGTTTATGACCAATTCATAGATAAGTTCTAATCCCTTTTTCATATATGTATGTTTGTATGCATCTTATTGTTCTCTTGGTTTACCCGTAATTAGCTCCTAGTCATCTTTATCTCATTTCTGTACATCTATAAATATATGTATATATATAGGTACCTATTTTTACATGTCCATGCATGTGTAAATCTTGATTAATAAGTTTTTTTAGTGTTGATATTTTTCTAATTATTTATACAGGTCTAGATATCTTTGCATGTCTATTTCCTAAGCCCACACTTATTTATTCACATATCCTAGGCCCAATAACTATTTTATATCACTGTCTATCTCATAAGTAGTTTTATACTATTTTCTATTATCTTATTATTTTTACGTACTTTTTTAACTAACTTATATAACAAGCTTCTTTGCATATAGCTTCTAACTCTTGCACTTCAGTGATTTGTAGGCCCCGAGCTAATCTTCTCAAACTTCGTGCTTGACCTGTGGCACAAGTTCGGGATTTTGTATTCTCTTTCACTTAAATCTGTTATTATTATTATCTCTAACCCTTTTATTTTCTGTATCTAACCTCTAGTTGACATTATGGTCAGTTTATTCACCTCTGTCAACTAGACCCTTTTATTATTTCTGCATTATTATATTATTGTCGATTCTAAGCTAGTTATCCCTGCAACCGCCTATGTACAGGGATGCTGTGGGAAGTGTCGTTCTTTATTCCGACCGCCTATCGGGACTTCGATACGTAGTATTAGTATTGTGATAGCACTTACGTTATTATCACGCCATTATTATTATTGTTATATTGTAGATACGCTATCCCTGCAACCGTTAACGTGGCAAGAATGCTGTGGAAAGTGTCGTTTTCTATATCAACCGCTCATCAGGACTTCGACACGTGGCACGTGTTGTGATGCTCCTTTCTGTATACACCTTGTGATCTAACCTTAATCTCAATTATTCTCTGCTTTGTTTTAACTAATCACAGGTCTCGTTAATTAATCAGAACACAAGGTCCGATCCCGAATAAAGATCTCACCGTTACTTTTGTCTTCCTCTTTAACCTATTGGTTTTTTTGATAAAGCTCACCACCTATATCAAAATACTTTAATATATATTTTTTTTATTATAAAAGAATAGGTATACCCACTTTTGGAATTTTAGATTGGTCATTTATGGTATTTCATAGATGAGTTTATTTTTTTGGGACTATATTTGCACCTAAACATATCTTCAGGCACAAGTAAAAAGACTAAAAAGGACAATTTAAAAAACTAACAATTAAAATGGCAATATCACCCTTTGATAAACCCATGCCCCTCTACCCTCGCTATATTTTTCCTTCAAATCAATGTTAATTTCCCAAAAGAAGGAGCGAGATGGGGTGCCGAATGTTCTTAAGTTATTAACGGTTTTTTGGATGTCCTATTTGGTCATTTTGTTATTATTGCTTATGTTGCATGTCTAGTTGACTCTTTTTATTATTTTTATGGGTGCCTTAATAAAAGTTAGGGGTGCAAATATAATCCCTTTTTTTTCCATTAATGATGGTGAGAAGAGAAAAGAGTGACAGTAGAAGCACCCAAATTTAATTGATCTATTGTATTACTCGGGGCTCCCCATATGTTACTTGATATAACCAAACATTTTTTGAAAGAGGATATAAATAAAAATCTTAATAAAAATAAATATATAAGGGCTATAATCTAGTAGGTTTTTTTTTTTTTTACTTATGTATATGTATTTTTTTAAGCTGTTGGATAATTATCTAACAACTACCATAATATGAGTAGTTAAAAAAATAATAAAAATAAATAAATATTATTTAATATTTTACATTATTTAATATATTTCTTTCTTTACCAAAATAATAAAAATAAATATACATTACTTAATATTTTATTCTCTCCATCTTTTCAAACATATGGTGATAAATTTTAATTGAGTAAAATAATATCTACATATAGGTAAAAATATATATATATATGTGCTGGATTGGTGCCAAATAAATAAATAAAACGGAGAACGAGAGGAATCGATTACCCGAAAGTGGCATACCAGCGGCAACATACCATATAATTGAGGGAAATCTTAACAACTCAAAATGGTTTTCTCATACTTTCTCATCCGATACAATTTTTTTTCTATCCTCTTCCGATCGCATGGGATACAAATTGCAAACTTTTTCAACACCATTTTTTAAAAGTTTTTTAAGTCCAACGAATATGAAGATAGTTTCAAAATATGTTGTTGGAGAAGATATCTTTTGGCCTTTTCGTCCTTATATACTAAATAAAATAACAATATACAACAATAAAATGTTGCCAACTGGCCAAGCAAGGCTGATCTATTGATCATTCTATTTTTCTATTGATGTGCATGTGAGTTTGATCAAGTAGCAATAACATATCACATTCTGGAACTTATAATATCCAAATTAAACAAATGCATTCTATATAAAATCGTATAGATATATTGTAGATTTTATTGGCCAAGAAATCTTACTCGGAATTTGATATCGATATGTTGTCTTATGTTTCTTTGCTCTACAAGCTAGCGAAACAACCAAGGGTTCAATTGCAATATTGGTCATTTAGAAGAATGGTCGACTTTTTAAAGTCATTAAAATAAATATATTTGTTCTTTTATCTTTTAATAAATTTCAGAATATACTGATATATTCGAATATTTAAACAAAATGACACATTTATTGAAATTAATTAATTGTTAAAAGAGAAAACCAATTAACTAATTTTATGACAATTTGACTTTGACATTCATTATTGTGATAAGCGTACAACCTATCACGACGAGGAAGGCAATTACTCGTAGAATTAGTTTTGTCTTGAGATTCCATATGGACATCGCAACAAAACATAATAGAGATCTTTGTCATGGCATTCCATATACATGTCATGCGTATATATCACGACAATTAGGAAACAACATGAAAGACTAGTAATTTCCATGTAACAATTTTGACAAACAAATTTCTTTCTTGTATTTTACTAGGGAGATTAATGGGCTTAATTACAATTGAAAAAGTAAGTAGGGTCTTTATGGGTCATCTATATAATTGGGTAACCAAGAAGGGAGGAAATGATTGTTTTCGAATTCAAAAAAAAAGGCAACCTTCTAGGTAACTGGTTGTATTATTATTTAAAGGGCTCAGTTGTAATAGGATTTCACATAAGGGTAGAATATACAAGAGGTAGTTGTAAGTCTTATCTAAAGAGATAGAAAGATATCAGAGGGTGTCCTATAGGATTAGGCAGAGAGGGAAAAACGCTAGGATCTTATATGGGGCTTCTTTTCCGGGTAGTTAGATAAAGAAGAAGGAAGAGGCATGAGTGTTGGAGAGAAATGAGAGTTTATTAAACACTTGAGTTTGTCCGGATTCTTTCTAAAGAACTTGTTGCGAGAGAATTACCTTGTAATATGTGATATTATTGAGTAATAAAACTGTTGTGCCATACTTCAGTAGACGTAGATCATTTTGTGGTTGAATCACGTTAATTATTGGTGTCTTAATTTATTACTAATGCCCTAGTTGACTGCATAAAAACTTTATGAATTATGTTGTAACATATAATAATTGAAATGTAATTACGAAACTACCTAATTAATCAGACTTTCTTGTATTGCAGTTTCTGAAAAAATCCATATATATATATATATAAACAGTTCTCTCAACCACCGTGAAAAAATGAAATAAAAGTATAAAAGGATTTCACAAATAAAAATTGTTATCAAACATTATCATTACAAAATATCTTCCAAAATAAAAAGAGAGACAGCAGGAGATTATGTGTCCTTTTTTTATATTTTATTTTAATAAATGTTTATTTTTTATTTTCTAGAGCCAAATGGCCGAGATAAATGTTCTTTTCACTATTAGAGAGGCTTTCATAGTAGTAAAAAGAAATGGCCCGTTTAATTCACCCATTTGAATCAGTGTATTTAAATGGAAATTGTGGAATGAGTTATACTTGGAATGTGAGACATTTGAAATGAAATAAAGAATAATGAGTTGTAATTAGAATGGAAGACATTAGAATAGACTATTCAAAAGTACTTTTCAGGCTTCATTCTTATTCTAAGATATAAAAAATTCATTCTAATAGTTGATGTGACTGATGGACCATTTGAACGAAAAAACTGAATTGTTGAAATAAACATCCATTCTAAAAAGACCATTTAAATAAAAAAATTAAAATTATTGAAATAAACATTCATTCTAATAGATTTTTCATTCGAATGAAATAGAATAAGTGAAACAAATGGGCCAATATAATTCTAAGAATTCCTCTTACCAATTTTCAACTACAATTTTCCATTAATGAATTACAAATAAAATCTTAAAAATAAAAGAAAAATATGAACACCCACTCTCCTACGTGTCCCTCTTGGCGCTTGATTGACATTGACAAGAAGAACCACACGTGGCAAGCTATGCCTCCCAACAATGTATATCTATATCCAATCTGGTGTTACGCACGCACCAGATCACAACCCCAATAAAACGTCGTGGTCATCATCATCATCATCATCTAAACCCAATCCATTATATAAACCTGTATAGTGTATACACACATATACCCAAAACGAAGCTTCACTCCTTCACTCTCCGCCATTACTGGTTCACTACCCAGAAAAAAATGGAGCTCCGCACCACTCTCTTCCTCTCTCTCCTCCTCCTCTCGCTCTCCTTCATCGCCATCGCCCAACCCCTGGTAAGATTTTCTTTCGCTCTGTTTTCCTATTCTACTGTATAATTTTTCCGAGCTTATGATCGTCATAGTTTCCCGGAATCCAAACGCAGGATAAGGATCCGGATTGCGTGTACACCATCTACATCCGAACCGGGTCGATCTTCAAGGCCGGTACGGACTCCAACATCAACGTCAGGTTCTACGATTCGAACGGGTACGGAGTCGAGATCACGAATCTTGAGTCCTGGGGCGGGTTGATGGGCCCCGGGTACAACTACTACGAGAGGGGCAATCTCGACATTTTTAGCGGGCGCGGGCCTTGCCTGACCGCCCCGATCTGCGCCCTGAACCTGACCTCGGACGGGTCGGGTCCGCACCACGGGTGGTACTGCAACTACGTGGAGGTGACCACCACTGGGGTCCACACCCCTTGCGCGCAGCAGACCTTCACGGTGGAGCAGTGGCTCGCCACCGATACGTCGCCGTATGAGCTCACCGCCATCAGGAACTACTGCGCAGACGAACTCGAGAGGCTTGGCCGTGAGATCAAGACCGTTCATTCTCCTGCTTTGACTTCTTCTGCTGTTTGACCTGGAAATAGGAGGGTGTTTGGACGTGGGGTCAGTGAACGCCCGTTGTTTAGTATGGTTAATCGGGTTATTGTTATTCCTGGTTTGAATTAGAGTGCCAAAATTGCCCTTCTATATATTGCGGTACATTTTTATTTTCAGATGTATCAGAGTAGTATTCTGGCCCGGAAAAGAGGAAAAATAAAATAAAGAAAAAGGTTTTAGTGGGTTTTGTTGTATAAAACCTGTAATGTAATTGGGCTATTTTGGTTCTGAATCTGAAATGTGTAAAATAATGGAGGCAATTTTGGAATTTGGTGGAGATTTCTTTTCAAACTTAGTTAGTTGTCGGTGGGAGGATATTTTTAAATAAATTTGTCGTGGCAGTCTTTAATATGACGTTAATAAATGGCTTTAATTAATATGCATACCATAGGTGAAGTTGCGGAATGTGATCGTTTTCTATTTTCTTTTATTTTTATTATTTTTTTAACTTTATCGTTTACTTTGATTTTAAATGGTAGTATAATAATTTCCAAAAAAAAAAAGGGTACTATAGTGATTAGATGGAGGTTTTATTATTGTTTTGTTAAATTAAAGAGTGAGTTGTGTTATTCACATATATAATGTCATTCGCATTTTGATATTTAAAAAGGAGAGAATTTAAAGTGGATACCAAGAAGGTATAATCACGAATATTCGCACTCCCCTTTTCAAAATAAATAAATTAATTAGGACAAACAAGGTAATATACTAATATCACTTGTGAAGTTGGTGATTCGAAATTTTAGAAAATCAAAATGTTGTCAGTAAATTGTCCTAATTTTCAAAGCACAACAAATTTGAGTACATGGGTAAATTCGTATTTGTAACAAATCAATGACCTTTTCTTCTTTCTATTATATTACCAAATCTGATCCATGAAAACACTCATTCTGTCTTAATTATTTCTATTTTTTCTCTTTTGCTAGAAATTAAACTTGTCTTTATGTTTACTTGTCCATCCGTTAACAAGTAGAGAAAAAGGAAAATGTGAACTTTAATTGGTAAAGGTTTTGTCCCGGTTTTGTTTCTGCTGGAAATTTCCACAAACTTTAATTTTGTTTCTTCTAAATTTGCTCAATCAGCAATGCTATAGAGCACTGTAAGCACCACAACTAATAGAATTGTAAAACCCAAATTATAAGTTAGGGTTAATATAAAAAAAAAATCTTGGGTTTTTTTTATTTTAGCAAAAAAAAAAAACCTTAAGTTCGTAAACTCAAACAAAACTTTGAGTTTTTTAATTTCTAACAATAAAAACTTTGAATTTTTGATTATGTCAAATAAAACTTGAGATTTTGATTATATCAGATAAAGCTTGAGATTTTAAAAACCAATCAAATTGAACTCAAAATAAATATTTAATCAACGAATATATAACATGATTAAGAAACGATTTTATTTTTTAAGTGTTCTATACTCATGAACTATTTTTAAAAAATTTATTTTAACTAAAAAAATCAACATTTTCAATATAAAATGACATAATATTTGACCAATTGGAGTGCTTGTCAATGTAAATAATATCGTATAATCGCGCATGAAAGGGTACACTAGGAAAAAAATAAGTCATTTGACTTATTTTTCAAGCTAATTTGATTCGATTTTATTATTCAAAAATTTTATTTAATATAACTAAAAACTCAAGAATTTTTTTTTTTTGGCTAAAATTAAACAAAAACAATGCTTTTTTTTAATATAATCCAAAATTCAGAGGATTTTTGGTAAGATTAAAAAACTCAGGATTTTTTCTGATAATAACCCATATAATTTATATGTAAACCTGGCGGCTCTAGTAGTGTTTTTGATACCCTTTAGCATTTTTCTTATTATAAGGCTTCTCTCTCATGTATGTGCTGAAAAGTTATTTGGAAGGGCTTGGTGAGTGCATTATCTTTAAATCAAACACAGTGACATGTTACATAGAGTATGATCAGAAAAAGGTAAACAATCTCAAAAATGGGACCCATAGCATTATCATGAGGGTCGACAATGGATATTGCAAAATTGATGAAAGCAAAAGAGGTTATCAGAACAATAATGGGAAATCATCAGATGTTTGTAATTTCTTTGTTCTAAATACAGGACTCTCTTCATCTCTCAAAAACAAGTCCTATAGTTCACACTACATTTCAAAGAGGAAAGGGGATATGCAACCCCTATCACATGCTTTCTTTTGTGAGAGAGAGAGAGAGAGAGAGAGAGAGAGAGCTTGTATGTGAAGTCTATTACTAGAATGACAATAAGAAAAACATAAAAAGAATTTCTATTGTGCCATGAAAAACATTGGCAGCAAAATCCTTTGTTAAGACACTAATTTTGGTTTCTCCTCAGTTCCTTTAATATTGCATCCGATAGCTCATCTGCATTGTACTCCACACCAAAGACTCTCACAACTTCCATGCTTGGGTTTAACAAGTACCTGCTTAAGTAAACAGGTATTACAAAAACTCCGAGCTCAATCAGAAAATAAGAAAAAAGACAAAAGAAAGTGTGGGCTTACATGTTGTGGGAAGACTCGACAAGATAATCATCCCTCTCCTCTTCAACCTTCCTAAAATAAACTCGGTATTCTTGTGCCATCTGTCTTACAGCTGAAACAGGTCCTGTTAATCCTATGATTCTTGGGTCGAACTCTGGGAAAGCCAGAAGGAAGTATTAGCCACACTATCTCTGTAAACCACGAATAGTGCTTATGATCTGTTGTTGAGGCAGCCTAACCTTTTAGGTAAGCACGGAGTTGTGATGGTGTATCACGTTGTGGATCGATCGTAACAAACACCGGTAGAACCTTAACATTATGTCTCGACTCTTCGCACCAAGTAAAATACAATTATGTTAGCAGTTAAGCCAAATAAAGAGTACATGAAATTTAATAAGGAAAGAAGTGGCAAACCTAGTTTATCTATGGCCTTGGCCATAATCTGGACTTGCTCGGGCCCAACATCAGGAGAAAATGTATTTCCAAAATAAATGAGAACCCACTTTCCGAGAAAGTTCCTTTCAGTAACTGTGTGATTCTCTGTATCTATTAGAGTGAACGGGCCACCAATTATTGGCCCCTTGACAGTATTTCCGCTAGAGCTGTTACCCTGGCCTGATCAACATTAAGAAAATAAGATAAGGCAAATCAATTGATCAAAATGTGGAGTGAGTTTTCTGGGGTACTTGATGGTTATTTTGAATTGTGAATAGTATAAAAAAGAATCTAGGAAAGAACATATCCATGAATAATTTTGGAGTAACAAATTATTTCATAAAAAAGCAAGTTCACAAAGCAAAAGGCCAGACAGAAACCATATTGTGCTTAGAGAGTAACCAAATAATCGATGTCTACATCAAGTCCAGCCATCTCCAGAGATTGCCTCTTTATAACCATAATTTTTTGATACTTGTCCTCCCGCTCCACCCTATAATCTTTGGTAGGCAGGCATGAAACTCTAACATGCTATTAGGTACCTTCCCACAAGGAACCGACCCCAGATCTCATGGGAGCAAACCGCAAGCATGACCACTCGACCTAACCCTCATGGGTAATAAATCAATAATCCATTCGAAATTGATGTAGGATACGATGGAAATTTAGAAAGAGAATAAATAGAAGGGCAAGGGATAATAGAATTTACGCAAAAATAGATGAATTGGTAGAAAAGCAATAGAGAATCAAGATAAGAATTCAGAGAGAATAAGAACCATAGAGAGAGAAATCTCAATAATTACTCAATATTCATTTTTCTTTTTGATACCCGTGGATATCAGGTTCGGGCCCCTCCCTAACTAATCCCACGGGGAATACCCCACGTGCCCCAACGCCAGGTCCCATGAGACAAGAGAAATTAGTTCAGCTACAAGGATTCAATATTTATTCATAATATGAAAAACAATTACATAACTAAGCCTATTTATAGATAGATAATTTCACTCAACTAAAAAAGTAAACAAATTCTAAAAACTAATAGAAACAAAAAACTTAAATCTAGTTACCCAAAATTAAATAACAACTAATAATAAATCTAGATAATCCTAAATAACCGTAACAATATAATTTTTTAATATATTTATTTTATGTCTACATCAGAAATACTGCAAACTATGAAGCGGCGTATATAGGAAGGAAGAAAACTATTGGGTTCTATCAACTAAAAAAGAAAAGAAAATCTCAAACTCAATAGTAAGATGGATCTATTATTTCAATTTTTTTCTTCTATAGATCAATCTGTTGATTCAATCAATCCTACAACGTATGTTGGTGATGGGTCATAAGAAACCACCCAAATTCATAACAATAACGATTTTAGGCAATATATTTAAGGCACAGAAATAAGCATTTAACTGAAATGACTCCTAACTTCCTACTAAAAAGATGCAATAGCACATGATGTATAACAACCTATATGTGTGTGTGCATTATTTTTGGTTTGAAGTATAAAACGGTACAATACCAAGTCCAAAATGCTTACGCATATGCGCCATCGACAGCCACAATTGATCTTAAAGAATAAGATCTACAGTAGTTTATACCATGATACATCAGGACCAAAACCCTCTTACAATCGTATATGACACACGCAAATGGACTCTCACACTTAACAGAAAAGCTTAGACCATACTGAATAGTATCAGAAACTGAGTACAATAATTTTAATTCTAATAACTCACAAAATATTAATATAGAATTTTAGCCCATCCGATCAGTTATCAGAGCTCAACGCTTCATTTTTCTGCCACCAATAATTTAACCACTTACCAATATCCACGTACGTCATACAAAAGAATCAAAAACTTACACAGATTTGGTTTATTTCGAAAGGAAAAGATATCTTAGCATAGAGACCATTGTTCTCAAAATTAGAAAAGAAAACAGAATTCAATCCAAAATACTGCTCAATACTTGGATTCCACTCCACTCATCAGAGACAATTCGAAGATGAACACAAGAAAATCGGCTCCACTCTCCTTCATCTTACAGTGAATCTTAGGGTTATCATTCTTTTCCTTTCTAATCATCCTCATCAGTCACACCTACTCTAAAGCCTAGAGGTAGCATTCCAGCCTCACACTATCCACCCACGATCAAACCATATCTCACAAATTTTCACCATGTGACATATGGTGACATAATAATGACATAAAACTAAAAATGAAGCATCTCAATGAAAAAGGATGCGTAAGTACATGGTTAGAGCATCAGCAACTGACACTTCTCAAGCTTCTATTTAAGAACACGAGTAACAGAAAGAAAATTGTGGAGCGTAAACTTACAGAAAATTACTACTGCATCAAGCTTAAAGCCCCCATAGAATACCAGCAATACGCATTATCAAAGAAGCCAAATGCAGAGCAGAAAATTGCAAATTATGAACTTTTGAAAAACATCAGAAGTTTGTCTTCTCTCAATCCAGATTGTCATAACAACTCTTTTGTTGCAATTATGTAAAAGAAAAGCCTCAGATTCAAACCTCATACACATATAGGTTAATAGATTCTACTTTCTGTGATCTCTAGAATTTTGATATTACACTACAATGAAATCCTCTTCGTTTCAAGATTGTCCAAAAGGGATGCTCTAAGTGAAAGAAATCATTAATGGGAACTGAATATCAATCAACCAAGAAGCACAGCAAAGACAAACTCAAGGTCTAAACTCTTATGTAGAAAAAGATCATATGAAGGATTATGAAACATAGAGAGAAGAAACAGTCAAAACCAAGTGGAAGAAATAAAAAGGTGGAAGAACAATGAAAAACTGAATTGAAAAAAGCAGCCCCTAAATCAGACAAACATGCACAACCATTAACTTTTCAGATTCTCTTTTCTAGCAAGAGGAAACAGTAACTTGAAAATTATACGGTATAGAATGAAGTACCTTTCGGAACCGCTCTTCTCTCGTCATTATAATGAACAAAAGCCGCCAGACCAACAAATCCAAGTAGAGCAGCCGGCTGCAAAAAGAGTGCACAAACAGAAACAATCAATATTTAGAATCCTCTACCCAAGTGCCTGAAAATAAAGTACCACTCATCACATGATGAAACATTCACACACAAAAACTCTGATGGTAATATGAATAGAAGCTAAAGGAGGAAGCAGCATACAATGACATAAGTACCCCAAGACCGAGGCGCTTGTGTTTCCACATTCATTACAGGATTACTATCGAGCTTCCCATTAGCATGTTTTGATGATTTCACATAGTTACGAGATTGAATTCTCTTAGATGGACCACACCTACAAGAGACTCAATCGTTCAGTATGCATTCAGATATTAAAACAAGGAACCATCAAAGAAATTTCTTCAGTACTTTATTGAAGGGTATTTCTTAGTGTCCCAGTGCCACAATATATAAGGAAAACATCAACCGCTAATTATATGCTCAAAGTCATTAGTATCAATCAAGTTTCATAGTTCCATTTTTTCCCTTTAGTTGATTTGCGTACAAGTCATTAGAACCAAAACTAAGCCAAATTTCTCAGAGTTGACATAAGCAAGACTGACAAACTAGTACTGTCACTCCCACTACCATGTATAAAAATCTTAAACGAAATGGGTATCCAAGATTGAGATACGAACTTTCACTCTGCATATAGAAAAAGTCTTAAACAAAAGAATAGTGAAGTAAAAACAAGGGTCAAGTAGAAAAATTGATCCCATAAACCAAATATGGCAAATAACAACAAAACGGTAAAGGGTATTGAAGTACTACCTCCGAAGAGCCTCTACCGAGTGGCGTCTGGAAGAAAAGAAGAGAAACCGAGAAATGGGCATGGTAATTAGGAAAATGTTTTCATGGGTTTCTGTTTAAAAAGGTCTTTTAAGCAAAAATCCATGGCGGTAAAGCGCCGGTGAGATCTGAGTCGGAGCATATTGCCGTTGTGTACATTTTCTTTTCTTCCTGACCAAGCTTAACTTTGGTCCCTTTACAATTTGCCTCCAATGTCTTTCTTGTCTATTATTTTTGGTCGAGAAGGGGAAGAATTTTCGTGTCCTATATGTCGATTGTCAGAAGCTTCCCCTTCAAGGTCTCCAAAACGTAAGCCCACAGAGCCCAACCCCGAACTAGGTTGGGCTTCGTTCCGGACTTCCGGGCCTACTATTCACATATGGATATTTTGCTCCAAAAAGTTGGGGAAAAAGTTCATAAATACCCGTTTTTAAAATCATATTTTCATAAATATCCGTTTTTTATGTTTATTTCATAAATATCCGTTTTTATACCTTTTTTTTGAGAAATAGAGACCACTACTATTTTACATATGAAATGTAGACCATGGTATATATTTCATGCATTAAATGTATACTGTGGTCCACATTTCATGAATAAAACTTACACTCAAAATTAGCACATATTTTAAAATGTGTACCGTTTATATTTTACATATGAAATATATACCTCATGGATAAAATTTACATTATAAATGTGGACCACTCATATTTTTTATATGAAATGTGGACCGTAAAAACGAGTATTTTTGAAAGAAGTTTTAAAAATGGGTATTTTTGAAATAAGTTTTAAAAAACGGGTATTAGGTGAAATTTTCACAAAAGTTTGGGGGAAATATGGCTTTCAATCACTTTGTTTGGAACTCGAAAAGGAAATTTAATTTTTTATGGTAATTTTTTAAAAAAAATTAAAAAATCCCAGATTTTGGAATTATTTGAAAAATCCTGAACGTAATTAGAAAAATATCACTTTTAAAAATATTTAGACAAAATCTACTTCTATTAATTGATGAGATACTTGAAGTAACCAATCAAATTACTTTAGATACCTTAAGTAACTAGATTGATTACCTCAAGTAGCCTAACTAGTTACCTCCAGTACATTGAAATATAGCAATTTTGAAGAGAAAGTGATATTTTTATAAATATTTATTAAAAATATTATTTTTTTAAAAACAATTTTTAAAAAGCAATATTTTTCTAAATCATTCGGAGATTTTTCAAAAAATTTAGCCCATCTGGGATATCTCAAGTTTTGGTACTTTGGGCCTCGAATTTTATAAGAAGCCCAAACTCGAATCCAAGGAAAAAATTTGGGAAGGAAAAGAGAAGAAAATATTTTTCTTAAATTATATACAATTCTATTTTCAAAATTTTCCCTTTTCCAACCTATTAGTAAAAGCTTATACCAAGAAAGAAAAAAGAAAAATAAAAAATAAGCATCAAATTTCTCTCTTAATTTTTGTAGAAAAATTTTTACTCAAGAGAAATTAAAATCCCTTAGAATTTTTATTTCTTACACTCTTAAAATCTAAGTTCCAAACAGGAATTATTTTCTAGGATAATATTTTTATGACATAGTCAATAAGTCAACAATATTCATAAAAATTGCGACTATGAGCAAATACCTTTTAGAATAATTAGTCATTTTGCTACTTTATATTTGCTCTTGGTATGAATTTGTCCTCTACTCTACTCTATACTTTTGACTTTGTATTCAATTACCCTATAAATGGTAAAACAATTCCTCTTTTACTCCTTCACGTTCACTTTATACTCAGTTGTCTATAAATGAACAAATAGTTCCTCTTTTTTTTTCAGTGGGGAAAATAGTTTCTCTTTTATTTTGCAACAATAGCACCATTAGAATACTATTAATAGATTAGAGCCAAATGGTCATTTTCTCTTTAAATAGTTAAACAAATGCAATTATTAGTTTTTTTTTTTTAAATATGGCATTCACATATTACCTTTTTCAGGATTAAATAAATGAAAAAGAGTTAAAACAACATTTTTTTACATGGTTAAATTAAAACAAAAAAATAAAAAACAAAAAAAAGGTAAGAATAGTAATTTTTGTTTTTATTCATTAGTAGGTGTCATGAAATATTTTCAGAAGTAAATTTCCCCAAAAAGTGCATAATTTATGTCAACACTTAGCCCATACATCAAGTTTTAAGTGAAAAAACAATAAAAAATACTTAAGCTTTCTAATTATTAACGGTCTTCTAATGGTGAAAAAACTATTCAAGCCTTACCTATTAATAATCTTGGCTTTTTAATACAAAAACTTCCTGAACTCGGAACAATTTAGTAAAATTAATCCTGAACTCAATTTTTTGGAACAAAACCCCCTGAAATCCCCTAAAATTAGTTTTGGTAGAAAAGAAAGGTGTTTTTATTACTTTTTTTACGGTTAAGTCCTTATTCTTTTATTTGTGGCTTTTAGGTCCTCATTATTAGATTTTTATTTCACGTTAATCTCTTTTAATCTTTTTTGTACAATATTGCTGTTAATTATAAGCATTTGTCCAAAATGTGCTCATCTTAGCAGGGGTAAAATTAGAAACTAATGGAAATTATCATTGAAGGAAAAAAAAATTGGGTTATCTTTTTCGTTCAAGACAAAGGTAAGAAATTAGAAAATTTTATACGGTTCTACTTTGATCCAAGTATTCATATATCTAGAAGAAATATATACGAATATATTGCCAATTTTATGGAACATATATTGCCAATTTTATTTTTTGTCGTTCCAATTTTATGGGATATATTAACAAAATTTTATATGGTTTCAATATGAATCTAATTTGGTTCAAGTATTCATATACCTCTCTTCTAGATATACGAATACTTGGACCAAAATAGATCCATATTAGAACCATATAAAATTTTTCAATTTCTTACATCTGTCTTAAACGAAACGATAACCCCTCTTTTTTTTAATTAATAATTTCTCTTTGTTTCTAATTTTACCATTGTTGGGATGAATACCTTTTGGACAAGTGTTAATTAACGACAGTTTTGGATAAAAAAGATTAAAAAAGATTAACCTGAAACAAAAATACAAGAATGATGATCTAAAAATTACAAATAAAAGAATATGGCCTAAACTGTAAAAAAAACTAAGAGAAACTCTTATATTTTATAACAGATTATTAGGGGACTTTAGGAGATTTTACTCCAAAAAATTGAGTTCAGTGTTAATTTTACTAAATTCTTTGAGTTCAGGGGGTTTTTGTATTAAAAAACCAACGAACTTTTAACAAAGTGGTTGTGGGGAGGGGGGGCAAAAAATGAATGATATTACCATTTAAGAGGCAATTGAGTACAAAGTCAATATTGAAGAGGTAAAAGAAGAATCATATTATCTTTTTGGGGAATAAAAACTCAAAAATGAGGGTGCGAAAGAAGAATTATTTCGCCATTTAGAGGGCAATTAAGTACAGAATCAAAAATGACATCCCAAATTAATTCCAAAAGCAAATGTGAGAAGGAAAAATGACAAATTGTTCGATGATATTCCTAAGGATGTTAAATTTATCAACATCTAACCTAAACTACAAGAGTTTATGAATCCTAATTTTCCCTAGAAAGTTCCCACGAAAGCAAGCATTTCGAGCTTATTTATTTATTTATTTATTTACTAGAATATGGTCTAGAACTTCTGTGATATACACGCGCATAAACATATAGTTTTAAGCTTTAATCACTTAATTTTTTTTATTTATTAGAGTTTTAATCACTTAATTAATTCAACCATATTTTGTCACATAGCTTTTAATTCGTATTGCTGATACTTGTGGAACTAAGATCACTTATCCACAAAAGTTGTCTCCTTCCATGTCTCTCTAATCCTATTCTGCCTTGTTATTTATAATTGGGAAATTAGGTAAAATGCCTTCTACTGATAATTGATTTTCAGAACTATACCCCCATTAAATTTTTTTGGCTATAATAACCCCTTTTAAATAATATTAGGGTAGAATGACGTTTATGCCCTGAATTAAATTTAAAAAGAATGAAAAAAAAGAAAAGAAAAAGTCAGAAAAATGGCTTATCTCTCTATTTCGTTTCCTTCCTCTCCCATCCCTATTTCTCTCTATGTGAAAGGGGCATTCTTCAAAGGACCTCTAAGTAAAAGCTTGGAGTCACCAGAAAATATATTTTAGGCGAAAGCTTGGAGCAACCGGAGAGCTTGGAATCCTGATTTCTGCACTTTAACGGAGAAAAACATGGTCCTCCATTTTGAAACTTGAAATAAGTAGAAGATATTACTTTGCCATTAATCTTTCTTTGCGAATGTGAGTTTGATTTATTGATTAGAAGTTATTTTGTAGTAAGACTTGAAACTATAGTGAAAATAGAAAGTATTTAGTCAATTTTTGAGCCTGAAAATATGTAAACTAGAAACTAGGTTGTAAAATAGTGAATTCCGCTGCAAAGATAAAACTCAGATCTGGATAGACATGACTATCTAGAAACTAGACAGTCTGTCTAGAATGTAAGAAATTGTATAGTATTGATTCTACTTGACAATATTGTTAAGTCTTGTTCGAAAAATAAAATAGAAGAAACCCAGATCTGGTTGGACAGATCTCTCTAATTGTTAGACAGATTGTCTAGATGGTGATAAATTGTATAATATCGACTCCTCTAGATAGTATTGTCAAGTCTAGTCTGAAAAATTGCATAAAAGAAAACCATATCTAGATAGACAGATCTTTCTCAGCCTGTCCAGAATATGAGACAAGTGTTACTTCTATAGTACTGAAGCAAGAAAGTATTTGTGAGGACAAGTATCTCTTACTTGGAAGAAAACTATATGAAGTATTTAACCTGAAAGTAAGTTATTTCTTGAAGAACTAACTGATGATGTAATCAGCCTATCTATGAAAGATAGAATAGAGTAAGCACTTAGGAAGGATAAATCACTAGAAGATCAACATATATCAGACCCTCATTGTAGTGGGAGGATTGTGAGACAATCTGGTATATATTTGGGAATAGGAGAGTCCTATAATCTAGAATCTATTACTTTATCTACACAGAGGAAATAGATGATGTTGATATAGATCTCTGGCAAAAGGCAATAAAATCCATATTAGAGTCTATGTACTCTAACAAAATCTGAGATCTTATAGATCCACCTGGAGGGGTAAAACCTTTTAGGCGTAAATTAGTCTATAAGAGAGAAAGAAGAATAGATGGAAAGTAAAGACTTTCAAGGCAAGTTAATTGCAAAAGGATTATATACAGAAAGAATGTCTATTCTGTTGTTATGATCAAGTCTATTCATAAACTCTTTTCTATAATTGTATCTCTTGACTATGAGATATAGCAAATAAGTGTCAAGATAGCTTTCCTGAATGGCAATCTTGACGACTGTCCAGATGGATTCATTGAAAAAGGCTAAGAAAGCAAGTTTGTGAAACTTTAGAGATCTAATTTATAGATTTAAGCAATTGTCTAGAATTTATCGATTTGATCGATACATAGACGAATCTTCTATCTATAAAAGATTCAAGGCAGCAATGTGATTTTTTCGGTTCATATATATTGATGATATACTAATAATTGGGAATGATATAGGATGATAATCATCATTAAGAATTTGGTTAGCATAATAGCATGATATTTATTATGCTGTTGGAATAGTAAGTTGTTACTAATCCAATCCAGAACCTGAACATATAGTTATAGTCAAGTGTATCTTTAAGTATCTTATGAGAAATAAGAACCATATGCTTGTCTATTCTAGAGGAAGATCTGACTTATGTAAGATATATTAATTCGGATGCTCGATCTGAAAATATACTTCAGAGGATCAACCTTTGTTATATGTTAACCTTAATACGGAGACGTTATAGTGAGTATGATAGCCTTAGCAGAAGAACCTTACTGATCCGTTTACCAAATCTTTAGCAATTAAAGTATTTGAGAATCACCTAGAAAGAATGAGACTACGTGATATATCACATCTGCTTTAAAGGGCAAGTGGGAGATTGTTGGGAATATGCCCTAGAAAGCAGTTTCTTTCTTTGGTATTTTAAACAATGTTTATTGGATTTAAGTGTTATCTATTTGTTGTTAATAAATTCCATATTATGTCCTAATTATATACATGTGATGTTTATATTTTCTATTATGCAAACGTCTAAAAGTTTCCATGACTAATAATGAGTAATAAAGAATTATTCGTGTAAAGTGGTTACATGTAGGAGACTAAATTCTTTATTTCATTATGTTTAAATTAAAAGTTCACATTCTGCAAATAAAGATAGAATACTTTATTTTGCCATAGAATATAGTATTGTCTATTTCAACGGGATTGATGAAGTCTCCAATCATCGAAGTGTCTGACTTCGGATAGAAACACTAGTGCGCTATAAGAAAGTTATAAGTGCATTGAACTGGACCAAGTGAAAATAGAATTTGAGGTTAAGTGTCATAACTCAATATTCTATCTTTCACTAATCTAGCACTATTGTAAGATTACCTTAATCTTAGTGATTATCGGACTTGCTTTCATGAGTTTTATCTTTTTGACTTACTAAAGGACTAGTTCCGATTATATAGTTCGAACTCTGGTATCTTGGAAGATAAGATTTGTGAATTGACGAGAACGCCCTTCATAATTTGGACACCATGCATATAATGTCACTTTGAGTTTTTTTAAGGACTTGGATAATAAAAAACCAGGCGCCAGGTATTCACTTTGTGAATTTGACTGTGTTTATATGGGCAGTTACAAACACTGCAGTCAATTATTATCCATTAGATGAAAAATGGCAACTCAAAAGTAAATATGTACTGGAGGGGTAATACAGTAATTTCACTTTACTAGTACGGCATTGCATTAGGGGTACATTTGCAGGTATAATATATGCTAAACGGATCAAGTTAATTAAAGTGTTAATTAGTTTCACAGAAAATTTATGACATTTAGTCTAAGAATGCAATATTGGGCTTATAGTGGAGTGCCTCAATATTAATGGACAAAGCCCAGTCATAATTAAGAGTTAATTATGCCCGTGGGCAGTTGGCCCGTTGGAGCTTAGACTATTTGGATCCATAAGGTCCCCTGTCTAGCTCACACATAGCCCAATACTAATTGGATAGTCAGTTGAGCCCAATAAGCCCACTAAGGTTTTACATCTCTCTAGTACTTAAGAGAAAAGTTCTCCTAAGCCTGCACACAAGAGCTACATGCCTACCACATGCACAGAAACTGTGCTTGGCGTGAAACAGAGAGAAAAAGAGAGAGTGAGAGAGTCGAGCTACCGCGGGAGAAGTCCCGTGTTCGTTCATGGTCGCCGAGGGAGAGATACCCATGGCCGTAGACGTTTAGTTAAGGAGAATGAAGCGTGTCTTCCGGATCATCCGCTCATCTCTTATTGGGAATCAAGTAGGTGCCCACACACCTGATCATTCAACGAGTTCTAGAGAATAGACGGGAAGGCTCAATGGTTGTGAAGCGCTTCCAGGTTTTATCTAAACCAAGATCCATGAATTGATTTATATTAGATCAACGATCCTGTATATTTTATTTTGTAAAATTTCAAGAAAAGTTTAAAATACCAATTCTGCTGTGTTCTTGATTTGTTTACAAAACTGCAAAAATCGTTTTCCGTAAATCGTTTTTCGGAAATTTGTTTTCAGAAATTTCCCGCTATGATAATGAAAATATCATCATTACAAACTCAATAACAACTCAATAACTAAGTGTAATGAATAATAACAACATTAATTTGCGAAGTTAGCGAGTTCTGAATTATCATACCTACTGTAATGAAACATATGTCATCTTGTTGCTTTTTAAGAAACTAAGTCATAACTCACAATTTTCGTCTTTCTAATTACAAACTCAATAATAATGCGTAATAAATAATAACTATATTAAGTTACAACATTATATATTTATTCATTATATTAAGTTATAATATCTTTTTTTTTTCAAAAAAAAAGCTCAATAACTCGTACTTACACATGTGTGTCGAGCTATATGACATATTTGTCGAGTCACCCAATGGTACTGTCTATATAATAGACACTTGTGTCTGTCTTTCCAGACATGTTGTCTATATGATAGATGCATGTGTCTATCATTTTGGACAATCTGTATATCTCGTAGACACAGTTGTCTAGGTGTACAGACTAGTTGTCTATCCACTAGATACTATGTCTAATACAATCAAATTGTCATAAACCAAATAAAATACAATATAATTACAATATCAGTGAGTTTTGTAAACTTAGTCACCACTTTTTTTTTGTTACTAGTGGAAACTTAGATAATAATTTGTGCATTACTATTGGAAACTTTCCCACGATGATAATGAAAAAGTCATCATTATAAACTCAATAACAACTCAATAACTAAGTGTAATAAATAATAACTACATTAATTTGCGAAGTTAGCGAGTTCTGAATTATCATACCTACTGTAATAGAAAATATGTCATCTTGTTGCTTTTTAAGAAACTAAGTCACAACTCACAACTTTCGTCTTTCTAATTATAAACTCAATAATAACGCGTACTAAATAATAACTATATTAAGTTACAACGTTATATATTTATTCATTATATTAAGTTATAACATCTTTTTTTTTTCAAAAAAAAAAAGCTCAGTAACTCGTACTTACACATGTGTGTCGAGTCATATGACATGTCTGTCAAGTCACTCAACGATACTGTCTATATAATAGATACTTGTGTCTGTCTTTCTAGACATGTTGTCTATATGGTAGACGTATGTGTCTATCGTTCCAGACAATTTATCTATCCCGTAGACACAGTTATCTAGGTGTACAGAGTAGTTGTCTATCTACTAGACACTATATCTAATGCAATCAAATTATTCTTAAAGCAATGATAAAGTTGTCAGTATACTGGATATAGTTGTCAATATTACAGACACGTCTATTGATTAAGCCGATGAGGGCGTCTAGCAAAATGCTATAGAAAATTAGAAATGTAATAAAATTTTTGAAATAATTCAAGGCCTTATAAAATATGATATTACAAACCCAATACAGTAAAAAAAACTACAAAAAATACCATCAAACAAAGTTACAAATAAACTATAGTAAATAAAGTCTTGCTCTGAGAGACATAACACACAACAACCATAATCATAAAGACAAGAAAGACGAACAATTATGACACGCTAGGACCATAACGTCTGTGTCATTTTCTATAGCTACTGGGACAATATCTATTGCTATATTTGGCTTGTAACTCAATTCTATGTCAAAGACATCATTGTCGATTTCTGTTGTTTGATATATCTCATATACTAGCTACTTGAAAGTAATGTTCGGTTCAACCACAATGCATCTTGATCATTGTCTCTTTCCATTCCAATTCCAAGAAGAACATTCGTTCTTTTCTCAAACGCCATCATATAATATGATTATGAGTATTGATGACATACCTGAACAAAAAATAAATTACAAATTAAATGAAGAAACATATATTAATAAACATAAAATAATAAATTTAGTTACGTTTTTATACACAAAATCGACTCGACATTGGTGTCTACTCATTTGACAGAAGTATCGATTATATAGACAGTGTGTCTAGCATAGTCAAGACAGTATCTAGCCTCTGGACAATAATTACTGGTTTATGACTCGACAATTGTGTCTAATATTGTCTATGTAGTGTCAATAGCATGGATGTTCAATTATTTAAACAAGACTCGACAATACTATCAATTGGAGTCCATATGGTACAATTTCTTCCGTTTTAGATAGTCTATCTATAAATTAGACAGATCTGCCTATTCAGATATCGGTTTCTTCTTCGCAGCTTTTCAGACAAGACTCGACAATACTATCAAGTGGAGTCGATATTGTACACTTTATCATCTTCTAGAAAGGCTATCTATAAATTAGACAGATTTGTCTATCTAAGTATGGTTTTCTTCTATACAGTTTTTCAGACAAGACTTGACAATACTATCTAGTGGAGTCGATATTGTACAATTTATCACCTTCTAGACAGTCTGTCTAATAATTAGACAGATCTGGATTTCTTCTATGCAATTTTTTAGATGAGACTCAACAATACTATCGAGTGGAATTAATACTGTATAATTTCTCACCTTCTAGACAAGCTGTCTAAAAATTAGACAGTCTTGTCTATCCAGATCTGAGTTTCGTCTTCGCCGTAGAACTCGCTATTTTACAATCTAGTTTTTAGTTTACATATTTTCAAGCTCAAAAATTAATCAAATACTTTCTATTTTTCACTATAGTTTCAAGTCCTACTACAAAATAACTTCTAATCCATAAATCAAACTCACATTTACAAAGAAAGATTAATGGCAAAGAAACAGCTTCTACTTCAACCTTCAAAATGGAGGACCACATTTTTCTCCCTTAAAGTGCAGAAATCGGGACGCCAAACTTTCCAGTCACTCCAAGCTTTCGGCTAAAATATGTTTTCCGGTGACTCCAAGCTTTTGGCAGCAATGATGTGATAATAGTGAAGGAGGAGGTACGGGAGAAAAAAAATGGAAATGAGAAAAAATCTGAAAACGTGTTAGTCAAGGGCATATTAGTCTTGACAACCAAACTTTCACTTAAAAAGTGTACACACCCAAAAACTATGAAGAGGGGTGTATTTCTACAAAATTATTATGTAAAAAGGGCATTCTTCAAAGGACCCCATTATAATTTCCAAGTAAAATATATTAACATAACCTAACTACCGTCGAGAGCGTATAGGCCCCCTTTTTTTTTTTTCCTTTTGCACTTAAGGAAAGCAAAGCTATATTGTTCCTCCCTTCCATAATTATGAACTGGGCGAAAACAAATATATAATTCACTGTGAAAATTTTGTTAGGGCCGATTATATGCCAACCAACTTTTCAGTTGTTGTATTTTTCAAGCTTTGTGCACTGTGGGGAAAACTTA